>VMBQ01006441.1:0-47593 GCA_007657795.1 Dreissena rostriformis | reverse complement strand
TAAAATAATTATTTTTACAACATTTGGGTATATTTGATGCCGATTTGGGTCGATTTGGGAAGATCAAATATTAAGTGGTGTGTAACCTATATTTGATTTCAAGTATTTTTATTGGGAAATTAAACATTGTGACGAGTAAAGATGAAGCATTACACAAACATGATGTAAAATAATTATTTTAAAAAGATTTGGGTATATTTGATGCAGATTTGGGTAAATTTGGGTCGATTTGGGAAGATCAAATAGTAAGTGATGTGTAACCTATATTTGATTTAAAGTATTTTTATTGGGAAATTAAACATTGTGACGAGTAAAGATGAAGCATTACACAAACATGATGTAAAATAATTATTTTAAAAAGATTTGGGTATATTTGATGCAGATTTGGGTAAATTTGGGTCGATTTGGGAAGATCAAATAGTAAGTGATGTGTAACCTATATTTGATTTAAAGTATTTTTATTGGGAAATTAAACATTGTGACGAGTAAAGATGAAGCATTACACAAACAAGATGTAGCATACTTATTTTTAAAAGATTTAGGTATATTTGATGTAGATTTCGGTAGATTTGGGAAGATTTCGGTAGATTTAGGTAGAATTGGGTAATTCGTGTCGCCCCATAGACCATAGGCGACAACGACGCCATAATTAGATTCAACATCAACAAAATAGCAACAACGGGTCAAATATGGAGAAAAATACACTTTGCTACTTAAAAGCTTCGCATTTGGGATATTTTACCATGTCATTGCCAGCTCTTGCCACCTTAATCGCGATTGCATACTCCATATTGTATGACTTTAAGGGTTCTACCGCGACACACTGTCAAGTAAGTGCATTCGGATAGGTCTGAATTCGGATAGACGTAAGACTACTAGGCTGTTCACTTGTAAGATCGCGGTTGTTACCTCTAAAACACACATTTAATGCAAATGAAACTAACCAAACTTTTGCTATCAATGCAAATATATGATATTCAGATATTTACACCTTTTCACAAAAGTGACCTATGCAATTGTTTAAATGTTATCTTTAGATTGAAAAATTGAAAAGATTCCTCAATCAATAAACACATTAATCAATTGGTTGATTCATTTGTTTGTTAGTGTTAACAAGGCATAAAAATGGTGACCTGAACATAAATATTATAGATGAATCATGATGCAGGTGTTTAAATTGGAATTTAATGCATGTCCTATGTAAATGTTGGCACATTTTTAGTCCAAATAATTAGACATAAGCTACGATGTATATCGACCTCATATTTATAGGAGTAGCACATTTTATACACTGTACAGTATGTCATGTCTAAAATATGTAAACGAATGTTTTTGAAAATTGTCCAAGACATTCCTGTGAATTAAACAACATATAAACAGTATAACTAAATTAGCACCATATGTATCATTTATTAGAATAGTAGTTAGTTGGGAATTCAATTAGAATAAATTACAAGCTTGGATTGTTTCCTATTTTCATATTTAGTTTATTCATGGAGATGTGCCATGATTTTAAGTTTAAGGCCCAAAAGGAATAATAAAGTTTGATAATCATGTGTAAATTGTACTTCAACTCCTACTTGAGTCTGGTACGAGTTTAATCGCTCTATAAGAATTAAATAGTCGGATAATCATGTGTAAATTGTACTTGATTCCAGCATGAGTTTAATGGCACGATAAGATTAATGTAGCGGTATATTTTTATGTGTATATAGTGCTTAAAAATTGTATGGGAACTGATACATTATATTAACTATTTATTATTTCAATACATTCATGTATACAGACCAGTGTCCAATTCACTGAAGTATGCTATACTTTGTCTGCAGGTTCGGAACATCCTTCCCACCGTGAGTGCATGCATCAGTCGCTGTCCACAGTGTTATATCTGGCGGATCTTCATCGCTCTTCATGCTGCCCCGAGGTTCATGTTTGCAGCTGCCTGGTATAATTGGTACATGCAGGTCCATGTAGGTAGGTCATAGGCATGGATGGGACTGTAGAGCTCCAGATTAAACCGGTATTTGAGAAAATACACTTTAAAACTTGGCAAATATTATTTATAAATTGTAAGTAGGGGGTACTAGAGATTAAGAAAGTTATAGAGTGTTAAAGTGGGTGCTGGTCAACAATGAAAATTTGTAAATGGTAATTTTGAAGAACAAATCTGTCTGAAAATAGTTTTTGTACTGTATTTAATTAAGCACCTCTATAGTTTTTCATTATTACTACATTTACATTTATGGAACTTCACTATTTATATCATCTGATAACAAAAAGGTATGCCAACAAATACTCGGATATCCGAATATCAGGCTATTGTGTTGTTACTCGGATAGTTATTCAATATCCAAATATTCTTATTAAAAAAAAAACAACAACAAAAAAACATCTCAAATTACTCAATACTCCTTCTGTGTAAGGCATACTATACTATTAGCATATCAAGAGAGTACTTTGAGAGTTTTGTTCCTCAATAAATAAATAAAAGTGTTTTATTTTGCCCATCTTTAAAGGTCAGGATCGCACTTTAGTGTACAAAAAATAATGCAGTGGCAATAGGCACTTACAGTGACAGCAGTAGGTCAGTGATTGCAGGGACAATAGGCACTTACAGTGACAGCAGTTGGTCAGTGATTGCAGGGGCAATAGGCACTTACAGTAACAGCAGTAGGTCAGTGATTGCAGTAATTCAATACAATTGAGCCTCGCTCTGTGACAAGGGGGTTTAATAAATGTGCGTAAAGTGTCATCCCAGATAAGCCTGTGTTGTCCACACAGGCTAATCAGGGACGACACTTTCTGCCTAAACTGGATTTTCATCAAGAAGAGTCTTCCTTTAAACATAAAATGCAATTAAAGCAGAAAGTGTGGTCCCTGATAAGCCTGTGCGGACTGCACAGGCTAATATGAGACGACACTTTACGCACATGCATTAAACCCCCTTTTCTCAGAGCGTGCTCAATTTTCTTATTTAACACTTATCATTCCAGGTAAAAATCAGGCTTTATATTCATGGCTTGTGAGAATCACGATAGGCCTTCACGTCATTGAGAATCTCATGCTGGTGACTCTGACCTGTGTGTCCTCACTTGAAAACAGAAGTAAGTGCATTGTCTAGACTTGGTTAGCACTTAAACAATCTAAATTTTATTTTATTTTTCATACAAAACCTGTATGGTAATTTAGATGAATTTCCATTTATTTATTTTTATGCCCCCAGTAGGGNTATATATATATTTTTTATTATTATTTTTTTATTTGTTTTAGGCAATCCAAACACTGTGTCGGGTCCCTATGGTCTAGCTGAAATAATTCGCATTCAGATTAAATCTGAACGCTGAAACTCGGGTCTGTAAAAACCATCACGAAAAATAAATACAATACTATTATGGGAAACTGAAATGGACTGTTGCAGGCAGAAAGACTACTAAATGGTCTTTAAATTAATGCGTGAACTTCTAACTTTCAAACAGAGTTATAGCATGTGGCCGCGAAAAATGTTCAACCTCGATTTGGAAACAAAACAGAAGTCAACAAAGTCGTATATACATGCCAGCAAAACATACCGAAATTTTTGACAACGAGTAGCTCCGATAGGCATTGAAGATGCTGTGTGTAAAATATCATCTTAAAATGTCAACTATTTATCGCGAAACGCAGTCTTGAACATCAAAGTGATCCTCTGTGGGTAATGATCTGGTAATGGTAACCTGACTGTATCTGGAGTAACTTATGCATCAATAGCTTGTGTGTAAAGCCAAAGACGTATAACACCTATCTATATATAGGTCTTTGGTAAAGCATGCACATTCAAACTGAGCCCCATTCAACCAACATGGAACGGCAGACATTTTTACTCTATGGACATGACAGCAGGCATGGAACTGAGTCTGTCTGCATATTTAGTAAAATCATGAATATAACAAGCCTTATCACTTCCTTTTTATTCATTAAATACACTTTAAATACATAAATGAATGTTTGTTTCCTGCATTTTATATCTATTTCTATTGGGTATTTTTACTTTTTCAGGTTAAGAAATGTCAGCAGCTGACCATAGAGCCACTTGATAGAAGTTGTTGATGCCAAAACAGGTAATAAATAATACTTATTACCCGTCCCTAGATCTGCCATTCTTTTCCACTCATTTGCATAGTGTGGAGTATTTAGACAGTTTGCCACTAAATGCCACACTTGGGTATGGCAAACATAAAAAAAGCAGGACCTGGCTTATGCATGTTTTCCACTAAATGCCACTCATTTCCACTTATTTTCCACACATAGTGGACATAAGTGGAGTATTTAGACACTTTTCCACTAAATGCCACACATTTAGTGGCAAAATTGATTGTCAGTTAATGCCACTCATTTCCACTTATTTTCCACACATAGTGAAAATAAGTGGAGTATTTAGACACTTTTCCACTAAAAGCCACACATTTAGTGGCAGAATAAATTGCCACGAAATGCCACTCTTTTCCACTTGTTTTCCACACAGTGCAAATAAGCGGAAAACTGGAACTCATTGACATAAATTGCCATACCTTATAATTTTCTGTAGATCTGCCATAGAATCATATGCAATTCTATAGAAATCGTTCAATGGAATTCCGTGGAGTATTGGCACTAACTTTCCATACGATTCCATGGAAAAGTGAAAAAAAACAACAACAGAAAAACTTGATATGGTATGGAATTCCGTGGAATTCCATAGAACGCCGTACAATTCCATAGAATGCGGTGGAATTCCATAGAACTCCGTGGAATTCCATAGAACTCCTTGGAATTCCATTGAATGCCGTGGAATTCCATAGAACTCTGTGGAATTCCATAGAATTATATGGAATTCCTTAAAAAGCTATGGAATTTAATAGAAAGCTGGATTAAAATAAAGAAAAAACAGATTAGAGATTAATGGCATTTTATTGATTTTAAAAACACATGTGCTAGTGTAATTTTCAGGGTGTAGTTTTAGCTCTGGATGGCTTGAGCAGGTCTCGCAGAACATATTTAACTGCGTCCTTCATTGTGGAGGGCCATTTTTGCTTGATGACTTCTACAAAAGAGAAATATACAAAACAAATATTGAATGGTCAATATTGTTGTTTGTTTGCCCCGGGTAGGGTGGCATATAGTGATCGCACTGTCCGTCTGTCTGTCCTTCTGAAATTCCGTCACACTTTGCGTTTAGGTTTCGAAAAATGCTCATAACTTCTATGTCCCTAGAGATATAACCTTCATATTTGGTATGCATGTGTATATGGACAAGGCCTTTCCATACGCACACAAATTTTGACCCCTGTGACCTTGACCTTGAAGTAAGGGTCTGCGTTTAGGCTTCAAAATCTGCGTTTAGGTTTCGAAAAATGCTCATAACTTTTATGTCCCTTGAGAATTACCTTCATATGTGGTATGCATGTGTTTATGGACAAAGCCTTTCCATACGGACAAAAATTTTGACCCCTGTGAACTTGACCGTCACGTAAGGGTCTGCGTTTAGGTTTCAAAATCTGAGTTTAGGTTTCAAAAAATCCTCATAACTTCTATGTCCCTTGAGATATAACCTTCATATTTGGTATGCATGTGTATATAAACAAGGTTTTTCCATACGCACAAACAATTTGACCCCTGTGACCTTGACCTTGAAGTAAGGGTCTGCGNTTTCCTCATATGAACATTTCATGTTATGCGAATGTTTTTTTTTAAATTAACAAAGACAACAACTGATTGTGGCAAAAAGTGTATGTTGCATGTAATCAACCAAATGCAAGTATTTATGTCTGCATGTTTTTGGAATTGTTTTGCACAGCTGTTGAAAAATGAATGTGTTCTATGAGGCATAATAAATGCTTAAATGTTCAGTTTTATGTATCCTTTTTGTTTATTAGCTCATCTATTTTTTGAAAAAAAAAATGAGCTATTGTCATCACCTTGGCGTCGGCGTCGGCGTTGGCGTCGNTTATTTCTATTTTTAGAATATTTCTTGCAGAAATTCCTTTAAGCAAACAACATAGACCCTGATGAGACGCCTCATCATGCGGCGTCTCATCTGGGTCTACGCTGTTTGCCTAGGCCTTTTTATGTAGACGCTAGGCATAAATGGGTTAATACGTTTGAGCCTCGCTCTGAAAAACCAGGCTTAATGCGTGTGCGTGAAGTGTCGTCCCAGATAAGCATGTGCAGTTTTGGTTACAAGAGTGCATAATTATGTATGTTATAACATGGTTCAATTGTGTCTTATTATACATGTATTTTGTGTAATATAATTTCATCAATAACACGTGGAAGTCAACATGGGATAATAGTATTCTTCGTACACAATTTCCAACCCTATTTTAAATCCGTAGGCACGGGGAAACAAACATTATTGTATTTTTGGTCCATGAAAAAAGCTTACTTCGTAGTACAAGGCCTCAAATTACAAAATGGTCTAACAACTTATCCCTCTTAGATTTAACTGTATTTGCATTTTTTGGTCATACATATTTTTCACTTTTGAGAGGTCCGCGCCTATAACTGCCTGCAGTTATGGCAACGCCGCCTTTTCCCGGGAACAGGGGTTCTTATCAGCACCTCAGTGGTCAGCCGGAACGCGAATGAAGTGGGCAGTTTGTCCACTCCCAGTATGTCCTCCAGAATGAGAGTGCGCGGAGCTGCTTTCAGCCCTTGAATTTGATGCGTAAGAATTATAAACCCGTTCAAATTATCGATAATTTTATGGCCCAACTAGAATACATTTTACTATAAATAGAATGTCCCTTGGAAAGATGCTGCGCTTCACCACATTTAACTCTTGAAAATGATCACAATCTATTATTGAGTCCCAATTATTAATGCCGAGCAATACAATCGTTTGCCATAATGCATAAATGAGGAGGTTTCACCTATTATGAATACGAGCATAACTACCAGCATAGGTATACACACATATCCACAAATAGATAACCGACACAACAATACTTGTCCAAAGCACAAAATCATTAGTAAAACAATTAATTGATTACCGGGTATGTGTGTCTTGGTTGTTGTGTCGCCTGACTATGATTGCTTTGTGCGCTCTTGCATCGTTTTTAGGTGTTGATTTAAGGTCACGTTTTACTGAGCGTTCCTTATTTGCACCATTGACTGCCAACATAGGAACCCGTTGTTCTTGACGTTCGCTTTCATTGGTCTCTTGAAATGTCCACTTGTGAACCTTTTGCGATTTCGTCGCCTGCGTCTGATTCATTCTGTATTTGAAGTACGTGATCCTTTAAGCTGACTTCAGATTTCGCCGCTTCGAGACTTTGTGCTTTCAAGTTCTTCTTTTTGTCGCTTAAACACGGATATAGTTTTGTTAACCGTTTCAATACAAACGGATTTGTAAAGTGCGTCTTTGATCTCATAAATTTTAGAAATGAAGGTGTTCGGCATGTGTTCAAAACGGTTTAACCCATTTATGCCTAGAGGACTCTCCCATCCTTCTAAATTGGATCAATTTTTTATTTCCAAAAATAGGGATGTCTAGTATATTTATTTCTATATTTAGAAAATTTCTCACAGAAATTCCTTTGAGCAAACAGCGCAGACCNGTTGTCAAAAATTTACTTTATAAACATTGATCATAAATATTAATTACAATTATAAAATATTTTTCGAAATTAAAAAAAAATAATACTAGCTAATGCAGGCCAGTGTCTACAAAAAGCTACAAGTAGAAAATCAAAAGCACTAGCCATGGACTTTAGGCTGACAAAGGGTAGGCTTAAAGAATATTAATGAGGCTAGATATTGCCCTTATTAAAACTACTTGAACTTAATGTATAATGTGTGATTTCTTTTACTTACTTTTCAAAATGTAGAAAGATCCACGTGATGCAATTATCTAGTCATATCATAATGTTATGTTTCTTCAGATATGAGGGTTTGATGCTGCTTGATGTGCTTGTAAAACAGAGCTCTACAGCTGTGTTTCAGAAGAATGCAGTCACTTGGCTGAAGTTGCTTCTCAATATTTTACAGGTAAAAAAAATAGCAGTTGAACAGGATTGTAATGCAATCTATTTTACAGGGATATCAACTAACATTTTGACCTGAGTAGCCCATACTTATTCTTAATGTACTTTTTATAATGAAGACACATGAGTTTTCTTTAAAAAATCTAGGAGGCTAGAACATTGTTTAGGGGCCAATTGCTTATGGGTTCATATTGGTTTATATCATTGATTTTATCTTTAACAGACCTTAATGAACTTAAAAAAGATTGTTATTTTATAACAAAACAAATTAATAATTGGAAAAACAATAAGAACATNTATATCCTTGATTTTATCTTTAACAGACCTTAATGAACTTAAAAAAGATTGTTATTTAATCACAAAACAAATTAATAATTGGAATAACAATAAGAAAATGAGATTAAGAAATAAATATTTGTATAAATAAGTACAACTTTTTAAAAAGAAACAACAGCAATTGTTAATTGAAAAATTACCAGGTATTGTATTGTCGTGTGTATTTTGGCAACTTGTGGTATTCATTATTATTGAATTTCCGCAGAAACAGTCTGATTTATGTCTATGTTTAAGAAAGTCATCAAAATTAGCAGTTTCTTAACATCCTCGAATTATAAATTAAGAACACAAAATGTTTCCAGCCTGCAAATATTAGCCGCATAATGTAAAAATGGGTCTTATGCCAAATGCTCCAGACAAGCCTACTCATTTACGAGTATGTTCAGGGTCTACCCTGACCGCTATAGTCACACAGGGTTTAGTGTTCTCATAAGCAGACAGACTGCTTGCATGTCCCCCATGGTGTAGGGCTTTGCTGGCCGCATAAATCATAAGACCCATTTTCATATGTGCTTATTTTGACCCCTTTAAAAATGCAAAGCTGAATACAGGTTGTGATGTGGTTGACATTTTCAGGGTCACTGCCCAGGGCCAGTGCACAAAGCCTGTTGTAAGTTGCTGGCGCAGGTAATCCACCATTCAGACAGCTTCTCTGATGTCTCCATGGAGGTAACCGGCACATTCATCCCGCAGTTGTTGCCCTTGATGCTTTCCTGTGAACCAGGGGTGAGTAAAGAAGTACGCTTTTTTGAAGACAATTTGTGCATTTTGAGCTCACCTGAGTACACCATGTGGTTGATGAGCTTTTGTGATCTTTTGTTCTTTTTCCTTGGTGCATGGCTGTTGTCTGTCATCAACATTTACATTTTTAACACTCTAGAGGCCACATTAATTGCCTGATCTTCATGAAACTTGGTCAGAACATTTGTCATAATGAAATCGCGAAGTGAAGTCAAAACTGGGTCATGTATTGTAAAAAAAATATTGGTCATTGGTCTGTATTAAAGAAAGTCACAGTTTTTGCCCAATTATAATAAAACTTGCTCAGAACATTAGGTATATTGATATCTGGAGTTATATGGCTACAGTGAAACCTTGTGAAACTCAAGACATTACATTTTGTTTTGTCCAATGTGCATTAAGCATGCTCTAAACATTTGTTTTAATACTATCTTAGCCCAATTCTTACATGGTTTTCTGGACATCACAAAAGCTTCNAGAACATTTGTCATAATGAAATCGTGAAGTGAAGTCAAAACTGAGTCATGTATTGTAAAAAAAATATTGGTCATTGGTCTGTATTCAATAAAGTCACAGTTTTTGCCCAATTATAATGAAACTTGCTCAGAACATTAGGTATATTGATATCTGAAGTTATATGGCTACATTAAAACCTTGTGAAACTCAAGACTTCACGTTTTGTTTTGTCCAATCTGCATTCAGCATGCTCTAAACATTTGTTCTAATAATATCTTAGCCCAATTCTTACATGGTTTTCTGGACATCACAAAAGCTTCTAAAACAGTTCAGTTCCTTGGGTGTCAGGTAAGCGACCTAGGTCCTTTGTCTGTCTTATTTCATGCACTAACACTGTTAGAGGCATTTAGCATTACACTTTGTTGGTACATCCGCACATACATCCAAAAGCTTATGTTTTCAACTCCTTTTTAAAGGCTGGTTTGATCACTCAAACTTTCACAGCTGAATATCCTCAATATTAAGATTATGTTAAGAAAGCAAATTTTAGCGGAGTTTGGTCTTTTATTTCACTTTAAAGCTAGTTTTTTTCAATTCCTTTTAAATGGCAGGGTGGATCTCGCTCAAACTTTCACACCTGAATGACCCTAAGGTTAAGATTATGGTAAAGAAAGGATTTTTTGCTGCAACCAGATTTGGCTAAATTGGTTTGTTTTTCCACTATCGAATATATGTATATAGTCCCCAACATTTTGTGTACTGGACTTGTGTGAAAAATGCGTGATTAATGAGAAGATGTTCGTAAAGAAAGGAATTTTCACTGCACCATTTTTGATGATCTATGGCCCTTTGTTGTTTTTTTGTCCACTGTAAAATACAATTTTTGTAAATACATGTAGTACATTTCTAGGTAATTATTTGCATGCCAATGAACACGTTCATGTCACTTTATTCACATAGTATCTAAATGTTTAATGTTTAATTATTTAACTCTGGAAGCACTTTTATTCATATAAAACAGTATATCTTAAACAGTAGTAAATTTTATACTCCCTCTTCAACAAATAATAACATTCATAATTTAATAAAACATTGAATTAAAATAAAATTTGATAGAATTGATAAAAATTTTGATAACCGAAAATGGCCACAACTGGTATTTACTTATGTGTGTTTCTAAGATACACCTTGTTCTGGGAAAAATGGGCTAAACAATGTGTATAAAGTGTTGTCCCAGATTATCCTGTGCAGTCCACGCAGGCTAATCAGAGACGACACTTTTGCCTAAACTGGATTTTTTGTTTTGAATAGACTATTTAAACAAAAAAAAACACCTAAAATGGGAAAGTGTAGCCCCCAGACTGCACAGGCTAATCTTGGACAACACTTTACGCACATGCATTAAGCCCAGTTTTTCCATAGCGTGGCTATTATTTTCTGTAGTGTCTATCACCCGCCTTGACATGTGTGAGCACGTGTATCAGGAAGTTCCCTGGGCCAGTGAGGCCATTCAAGGCAAAGCTGCAAACGCTAGTGGAGCAAGAATTAGCCAATGGGAAAACTTTTGAGGTAGGACTCGTATACAAAAAGAGGTGCTAGTAGATGTTTCTAATATTTCACCCTTTACCACTTTTAGGCGTTTGAAGTCCTTAGAAAATCAAATTTAATTTAAGACATTTCCTATAAGATGTAAGTTTTAATGCTTCATTTCCAACCCTTAGATACTGATGAGCAGCAAACAGCATAAAACCTGAACAGACTGCGAGTTACTCCTAGGCTGTTCTGTTTTGATGCTGGTTGCATATAGCCATTTTCACTTTGCTTTTTGAAAGGGCTTAAATGTTTTACTATTAAAGACAATTTTCTCATTAGGTATGTGTTGGGCATTTAAACACTTGATTTCATAAATTGTTTGTTACTGTAAACCATTAAATTAAGTTATAGTCTTATTGTGTGGGGTCCAATTTTACAAACACACACTGGGTTTCTGACTTTGTGTTTATTTGTAGTTTTTTTTTGTCAAATTAGTGCAATACATACCAATAGAATGATATTCAATGAGTGCAAAATTTTGTTCATTTTTAAGATTAAAAAACAGTGAAAGTTTGGCACTGACTGAGAAGAGATCTTTTAATATTGAAGTGTATATTTTTCACCTAGAACACTGACAGTCAAATGTATGCTAAAAAATTGAAATACATTTTGTTCTTCCACGGTTGACGAACACAGATTCTCCAATTTTTGAAAACAAAAAACACAAATGATCTAAAAATAGCACGAGACATGTTTATTCAACAAGGTGGTATAGAAGCTAGTTTATTCCATGGGGTGTTATACCGTCAATTAATGCATGTCTGATAATGGGATAAATAGAGGATCTTTGTTAAATTCGGTGAAATATCGACTTTAATTCATGAGTGGTCATATAAAATATATATTATATATTTTTTCTATAATCACTAGTGAATTAAAATCGAAATTCAACCGAATCCAAAAAAAAATATGTTTTATTTATGCTTTTTACACCTTTTATTTACATTTTAAAAGACATAAACGACGTCATTTCACAGTAAAACAGTGAAAATAATCGATAATTTTCACTGTTATTGTTCACTGTTTGAAACAGTGAATTATCAGTTTTAATTCACTGATATTTCTCTATTAACCACAAGAATGCATAACATACTGGTCAGTATTAATTGTTTTTTTCTTCAGGAGCTCTATGAGTGTTTTGCATTTCTGGCAAGCTGTGGCTCCGGTGGTAACCTTGGTGTTAAACACACAGAGGCGTGGTCAGAACTAGCGGAGGGGGTGGTGGCATGTCTACATGAGACCCTCGGGTGCATGTACAGTGATGTGGATATCGGTAGGGCTTCATGTGGGTAGTTTACCTAAATGAGTAACACAAGTTCAAAATGCAGGTGACCGATCTACGACACCGATTTTACATTAATATTGTTTTGTATATTTTTATATTGATGGAAATTTAGTACTTCAATTTCAAGATGTAAATTGCCTACTGGAATGTTTTTGTAGAACTGCAAATTGTTTTGTCACATAATGAAAAGGTTAATTATACCTCTATTATATTCCCATGACCATAAGGTATCAAAGGAAAAAAAATCCAATTAGTCTGTCAGTCTGTGAGGTGTATGTCATGAAAATTGTCTGGTCTGTTATTTCCCGTGCATTGGAGGCTTTTGAAATGACTCAGCACAAATGTGACCCTACGTACGACTGCTTGTCATACTTATTAACCAAATGGCTTATATCTTCAAAGTCAAGGTTTTAGAAAGTTAGCTCTGTAGCATGAACATGAATTCAACGATTACTTTACAATGTAGGCACTTGAATGTCATTCTCAGAGATTCAAAGTAAAAATAAAGCATTTGGACCGCGCTCTGTGAAAAAGGGGTTAAATGCATGTGTGTAAAGTGTCGTCCCAGATCAGCCTGTGCAATCCGCACAGGCTAATCAGGGACAACACTTTCCGCTTTTATGATATTTTTCTTTTAAAGAAAGTCTTTTCTTAGCAAAAATCCAGATTAGGCAGAAAGCGTCGTCCCTATTGAGCCTGATTGGACTGCATAGGCTAATCAGGGACGACACTTTATGCAGATGCATTAAACCAACTTTTAACTGAGTGACGCTCAGTTATTTTCTAAGCTGTACATCTATGTCAAAGCAGATTGCTGGGGTATAATCATTGTCACTCAGTAATAGCTCTAGTTTATCTTTTAACCCTTTCAACATACATGTACAGGGAAATACACTCACTGTTGGGCCATTGTTTCCAACACTATTTTGTTCAATACTTCCTGTTATGTTCTCAGAAAATCTAAGGGCCAAACACAAATTGTAGGGTCCATTGGCTGTAAGCCCCTGCTTATTTTTATCCGTGAATGTACAACACTTTTACCCTTTCCTGCTCAGAAGCAAAGTGAAAATTGCTATATGCAACCAGCATAAAACCAGAGTAACTCGCAGTCTGTTCAGGTTGTATGCTGTTTACTGCTTATTTGTATTCTAAGGGTTGGAAATGAAGCCTTTAAAACTTGAATCTAGTAAGAAAGGTCTTTAATATTATTTTTATTTTCTAAGGGACTACAAAAGCGTCAAAAATGTGTGTCTGAGTGGAAAAGGGTGAACATATGTTCTAATTTCTGATGAGTTTAAAGGCAGCTTTCATGAAACGTCTATTCTGCAGGCTCCGGAAGCAGTTGCCCTGGGAAACCACTTGCAGGATTGCCTCCCATTGATTACAGTCACGCTGACAGGGTTGTGGCCCTTGTTACAAGGTGGTGCTCCCTAACCAAGTGTATGCAAGCGTTACTAAGGTACGGTTGAAGAGTTATACTGCTACATTCATATTTCATTATTAGTGCGTAAGGTGCCAAAATATCCAACATAGAAAATGTGAGTTGGTCATAGTATTATCATTGGTATTTTAAGTATCCTTAATGAAAAGAGGTAAAAGAATATTGAGAGTTCTTTGATATATGTGTATATTGAAAAGGAATTTTAATAAACTAAAACAACATGAATATCTTTTCTTTTAAAGTGTCTTGAATTTATAACAAACTCTTAATATTCTTAAACCTGATGACATCTTGAACATCGTATTTCACTGCCTGTCTGTCAACACAAACATGCTGGTAGGTGCTTAACTTGTACTAAAAAATCTAAATCTTCAAATATCCAAGTTTGNAGAGGCTAGTTTATTCCATGGGGTGTTATACCGTCAATTAATGCATGTCTGATAATGGGATAAATAGAGGATCTTTGTTAAATTCGGTGAAATATCGACTTTAATTCATGAGTGGTCATATAAAATATATATTATATATTTTTTCTATAATCACTAGTGAATTAAAATCGAAATTCAACCGAATCCAAAAAAAAATATGTTTTATTTATGCTTTTTACACCTTTTATTTACATTTTAAAAGACATAAACGACGTCATTTCACAGTAAAACAGTGAAAATAATCGATAATTTTCACTGTTATTGTTCACTGTTTGAAACAGTGAATTATCAGTTTTAATTCACTGATATTTCTCTATTAACCACCAGAAATTATAACAAATTGTTCAGTATTTTTGTTTCTACAGGAGCTCTATGAGTGTTTTGCCTTGCTGGCAAGCTGTGGTTCCGGTGGTAACCTTGGTGTTAAACACACCGAGGCGTGGTCAGAACTAGCGGAGGGGTGGCGGCCAGTCTACACGAGACCCTCGGGTGCATGTACAGTTATGTGGATATAGGTAGGGCTTCATGTGGGTAGTCAACCTAAATGAGTAATACAAGTTCAAAATGCAGGTGGCCGATACAGTTTGTATATTGATATTATTTTGATGTTGATTACTTCCATTTTAAGGTGCAAAAATGTACTGGAACAATCTGTTCTTTTAGAACATCATTTTGTTTTGCCATGTTTTGGAAAGCTTATTGTATGTAAAGAAATCACTTTTCCAATAAGTCTTTTAGTCTGTAATGTGTCTGTTATGAAAATTGTCTAAACTGTTACATTATTACATCCCTTGTATTGAAAGATTTTGAAATGACTAGGAACAAATGGCACCTCACGTAAGACTGCATGTCTCAATTATGGACCATATTGATTACATCTTCAAAGTCAAGGTTTTAGAAAGTTATCTCTATAGCATCAACATGAATTGAAAGATTACTTTCCAACATAAGTCATTCAAAAGAACCTCATCATTACCTTGAAAGTCATACTTTGAGAGCAAAAGTCAAAATACAGCTTTCATTTTCAAAGCTGTACATCTGTGCCAAAGCAGATTGCTGGGGTATTATCATATTCAGTGATAGCTCTAGTTAATCTATAAATCTTTTCAGCATACATGTGCAGGGAAATACACCAGCTGTTGGGCCATGGTATGTTTCAAAGCCAAACAATAAATAACGTAAACTGACTACAATTGCTTTACCACTGGCCTGTTTGTTCCATGAACCGAACATAAGAACCATACCACTCAACATTGTATTATATTTGCCGAAGGGTTTATTTCTGGAACGCAACATTTAAATACACGGACTTGACTTAAAGTACATACCACTAAAATATCAGACTTTTTTGCGTAACATTATGCCAATGTGACTCAATCAAATTTCAATTTATTCGAGCGAATGACAGAATGACAACATGACTCCACCAACTTGCTATTTAACCAAACTTATCTAAACTTCACCTAATGTCATATAGACTAAACTTAATGCAAACTAGACTCAATCATATGTCAATCAAATCAATCAAAATTGTCGTTTTGGAAAAAAACAATTCTCCGCGGCGTATTTTCCACATTATGTTCTAGCAACAGCAATGATCGGATGCAGACGACGACATTTCATTCACGATACGCAGCCAATAAATCGTCTTATACTGCAAACGGTTATGAATAATTATATTGCGACATATATTTGCACAGTTTATATAAGTCGTTCTTCTTTTAACGCACATATGTAAGTCAATATGACGTATGTGCTACTCTTGACCTCGGCGTACTATATGGTCACTGCTTTACTTTCGATCGGTTGATCTTGCTACATTTTGCATTTTGCATTGGATTAATCGTGCAAATCGGTATGTGTTGATACATAGTTACGTAGCGAAATTTCAGTTGCAAAGGAAGAAGAGGCATCTTATTATAAATAAGAGGTCCTTCATGTTTTGTAAGTGGCCAATTGAACAATTATGCAACACAATACAAAAGTACAAGGCAAACGCGAACACATATGCATACAACTTAGTTCAATGTCAGGCAACGGTTTATTTTTATAAATTGTGTGTTACGTGTTTAATCCAGTAATCAAGACGCCATACATCACACTAAATACGGACTTATTCATTCAAAAGGCACACATACTTAATTGACAACTTGGAAAGGAAAGCAGAAACAAAACATCAGCAAGAGAGAATAGGGTCAAGGTCATTTCACGATAGCTGTGTGCTTTGCTTTGAATTATTGCTTTTGATGCTGAATCTGGTCTTCTCTTTGACGGACATTAACAAACTCTCAATTGAGCATCCATGGGAATAGCCCAGTTAAGCTATGTTAGTGCGTGAGGGTTTCCCTGAAGGATATCATCAATAACCAGATCGGAAGACGTCTAACTATATACCATCGATAGTTGCGTGAAAGGTTCATTTGGTCTAGTCCTCTCAATAATGACCTTAAAGAATGGCTGTTCGCGTAAAACATATTAGAAAGAAACTCAGACAGTTTTCGTCTACTCATTCAATGACTATCCATAAATAATTACTGGCTGTAAAATGTGTGTATTCTGGCGTTTATAAAGTGTACGCGGCGTTCCCAGCACGTGCATGAAGCCTAATGGATATATACCGCCCGTATGCATTCATGTATTTGAGCAGTCGGTACTACCGGTACAATCGTGTTCTTTTACACACACATTTCCTTCATGAATTTCGCTAAAAAAGGCTATTTTTATTTCATTGAGAATTTAAAATAAAGCATCAGGAAATTAACATATTTAAGTGTTTTCTTAAATTGAAAAGAACATTCATTCATATTTGCAAACAACCCTGTTTTCTGAGATTTAAGCATGACATCGCCGAGATACACGGTACTTCTGTAGCACTATCATCTTAATTACAATCTAAACTATCGTGTATAATCTCCCCGGTCACTATAATACCATTTGCTAATATTTGTAATATGTAAATACCTATTCATCTAAGGTCCATGTAATTAAGAAAGTAGACAATAATGTTCTAATATTGACTTATGACGTAGCCTCTGTGTTTTTAAATATCGAATATTTTTCCTCCTTTAGTACGACGCATCGAAATAGTTCCATGATTCAAAGGATGCATAGCTTTACATTATTACCAAGTTACAGAAGAATACTTAAAAGAAACATAAAATAATCATTTAAAAATCATATCTCCCGAATAACAAAACAATGAAGAATAACTAAGTACGGAATTCCCAAACTGCCTTTTGTTTAGAGAATCGAATTGCTGATTAAGTTGCATTGAGTGGAGTCATGTTGGAGTTGTGTTGATTGAAGATGGAATTCTATTGGGTCAAACTGGCATATCGTGGAGTCAAAATAAGATACGGTTGATTCACGTTGGCTTTCGGTTGAGTCAATTTAACATTTGGTCTGGTTCAAATGTCATAATGTTGGGTGAAACAGGCATTATTTATAGTCAAGATGATATTTGGTTGAGTCAAACAGGCATTGTGTTGGGTCAAGTTGACACAAGATGAAGTCTTTTTGATGAAAACGACAGTACGTGCAGTCAAGATATTATTGGTCTGAGTTAAACTGGCATTATGTCGGGTCAAGTTGATATGAGTTTGAGTATATGTGTTATCAGGTTGAGTCAAGTGCGCATTTTATTGCGTAAACAAACAATTTGGTGAGTTAAGTTGGCATAATGTTCGATAAAAATTACATTATGTAGAATTAAGTTAACACTAAATTGAGTAAAATAAGCCTTATGATGGGAAAAGTCAATCCAGACATAATATATGGTCTAGTTGGTAATAGGTTGATTTAATTCGTCATTATGTAGAGTCAGGTTGATATGTGTTAGGTCAAGTTTGCTTTTGGTTGAGTCAAGTTTTCTTTATTTTTAGTCAAGTTTGCATAATATCAGGCTAAATTTGGACGATGTTTGGTCAAGTTGTCATGAGATTCAGTTATATTGGGTTAATTTGGCATAAGGTTATAGCACACGTAATACATGTTAAGTGGTTTTCTCTTGTTGTCAAAGCATTGATTGGTGATGTACTGTTTCGGTTTTAAAATCTTCGTTCTGTATATTATGTTGTATTATAACACATTTAAATGAAAACGTTCACAACGTTAACTGATAACTATGTATTTTCCACAGGCATGTTTGTTCTATGCGCCGAACATAAGAACCATGCCACTCAACAGTGAAGTATATTGGCCAAAGGTTTTATTTCTGATACGCTATATTACATTACACTGACTTTACTTGAAGTAAATACCACTTAACATAGCATACGTTTGTCTACACATAATGCCACTTTGACTCAATCCAATGTCAATTAAACCCAGTAAAATGACAGATTGACTCCACCAATCTGCTTTTTGACCAAATAAAACGCGAATTTAACATAACCTAATGGCATAAAGACTAAACGGCATGAAAAATAGATGTAGTCTTGATTCAACATTATGTCAAATTTACTACGCCATATGCCACTTTAAAAATATGTAACTCTTTTTAAATAATAATAACAGTAATAAGATTTCACTCTAGATTATTTATTAAGAGTTAAATATCTTCATTATTTGTTAGATTTGATAAATCATTTAAGCTTTGGTTAAAAGAATATTGTATTCTTCCTGGTATATGGTATATGGTATAAATGGAAAAGAAAACTTAAAAAATATTTTTAACGCTTTCTGCTTAATAGCTATATGTGATGATGTTCATATATTATTCCACGATACCGCAAATATATAATTTGAAATGAAGAATATTGTTGCTGCTGCTTTTTTCGTGCAAATATACATCAATATTACACGTTGAACGTGACCTTATAACGCAGACTAATGTCTCTATATAAACATTATTCGAACTTTGTGCACTGATGTTTATTGATGATTCTGGGTTTACTATAACAATTAACATAATTTCGTCTGGAGCAAATAAACATATGTATGCGTATATTACGTGACGATCACTAATCTTATGTTGTTACTTACGAACAAAATTTTTGGGAAATCGTGTACATTAATTGGACGCCGTACAAAACGTAATGGTTAACTGAATTAGTTAATTTATATCCATTCAATCTCGTACTTTCTTATTTAGAAAACGAGAACTCCTTTTGCTGAAAGTGTGTTTTATATAAGTAAATATTTAGTAACCTTTTGTCCCTTCAATATCAGCCTTTTAATGTATGATATTATTATTTTTTGATAAAGCACACGGTATGCTAAATGATGAACTGATTGAATTGTTTAAAAATATTCTTCTAACAATGTTCATATATAACCAACAAATACAAATCTATGGAACGCCAAAATTGCCTTTTGTTAAACTAATTTGATATTTTTGGTTAGTTAGTTGATATTAAGTTTAGTCAAGCTGGCATTCTTATGAGTCAAGTTAACATTAGGTTGGGTCAAATTTGCGTTACGTCGAGTCTAGTATCATTCTGTTGAGTCAAGAAATAAACGCCATGCAATAAGGCACATCGTAACCAGTCATTGTGTTGTGTGTGTCAAAAAATGTAACCCATATATAATTTTTGTTTTGTTTTCATTTCCAAACAATTCGCAATAAAGTGTACATGTAAACAATCGCTATGAAAGGAACTTAATAAAACAAACGCAATTGCGGTCTTAACTGATTGGGTTAAAGCAAAAACGCAAAATGTCAATTTAATGTCTCCGGCAAAAATCGCTAAATGTATAACTGAATTTATTTTGTAATTTTGCGTAATTTAGAGGCAGTTAAAAGAGAGTATTCGAGCAGCTGCAAGTTCGAACAACCGTATTACCGAGTGTCCGGCGGTATTTTTTCAGACACCGCGCATTTTCACGCACCAAAATGTATAATCGATAGTTATTAAGCAATGCTTTACATTTTGCAATAGGGAATTGTAAAATAAATAACACAATAACCGTGCTAGTTGATTAGTGAAATTGAATATATGAGGTTAAAGCGATTATACACGATTTTAGTGTCAACATTTTATTATCACAATCTTAAATCATTATATCAATATGAATGAGAAGTGTTTTATAAAACCTTAATTTTTATATAATTCCATCAATCAACTACATTTTTAATGAACTTAATTGCGCACAAGTGTACATAGATACCAACACGTTAACTCGTATTTGTTGCACACATGAATCTTTACATACTAATTGAGATTTCCTAACAGTGTACATGTCTTGTTAACATGGAGGAGTTTTCTGTCTTACAACAAACAATAATTTGCAATTCAATAAAATTCTGATATAATTTTTTCTACGATTTCTTTTGAGCTCTTATTCTAGTTTTTATTCATCAACGTTGTATTTGTTTTGAAAAAAAAGTAATATGATCGTATATACTTAATTTAAATAGCTAAGTTAATATTATAATTTGAAATAAGTTGCATGGAAGGCACGTGACTACTTGCGTTATGTTTGATTTCGTTTGCTTTGTAGAACCAGTTCCTTTTAGCCATCAAATGTAACGCAGTGACCGATTCATACAACTATTTATATCATAACACAGAAGTCTAATAATAAGATATGTGAATTATTCAAATATGCCTAATTTATAAATTAGGCAAGATCTACAGAAATGTAATTGATCTAAGCCATTTTAGGATGGTTATAGACGGGTTCTGTGGGTAGTCTTTAATGACTAGAGCTAGAGTCAGTCTTCTGCATCCGATTAGACGGGCTTGTAACTACCGCAGTCATCGAGATGCGTTTAGTCGTCTGCACCATAATAGTAGAGTTCTATGGATGGTTCGTAATAACTACAGTAATCGGCATGCGTATAGTCATTTGAATATAAGTAATTGGTGTGTAAGATCACTTATTTGGTGACATATATGCTTTATATCAACACATACACACTCTCGTTTGTATCGTCGCCAACAATTGTAAATGTGTTTGAACACTTAACTACATTCGGTTTTTTGTTTTGTCACTGATATTGGGT
This sequence comes from Dreissena rostriformis, assembly GCA_007657795.1. Classification (NCBI taxonomy): domain Eukaryota; kingdom Metazoa; phylum Mollusca; class Bivalvia; order Myida; family Dreissenidae; genus Dreissena; species Dreissena rostriformis. The sequence goes on along the minus strand of VMBQ01006441.1, from coordinate 26,367 downwards.
GTTGTCTTAAAACGTAGATTTTATCATAAATCAACATTAAATTGCTACAAATACTAATATAAGGATGTATGATTATAATTCATTTAAAATCTTACGCCACGCTATAACTATTGATATGAACACTGAAAAAAACGAAATTATAGTTTTATTGGTATAATGTCTACAAACTGAAATATTTATAATAATTATATAAATAAGTTATATCGCAAAGAAAGTAAGTAATTCCATTACCATAAACGTAAGGATGAACTTTTCTTAACAATACATATACTTAAAATACTTAATTTTAAATACATGGAGCCTAGACCACTTTCATAAACGATACAGACAGTAACATTGAGACACGACAAGACTTACTAAGCGCGTAATTATGACGTTTCCATGTTTCTACGTCAATACCAATGCCCTTGACCGAAGTCTTCCAATATTAAATAAATCTATTCTAGCATAATACTTTGATATCCTTGTAAAGCGTAGACTTGCTTACTTTATTATTGGTCAGGGAACGAGTATGAGACATTCTATAAAACGATTACTGTAATATATTTCAAATATGCAGACAATTTGTTTACTGACATCATATCACATTATGTGATAATAATATGTAAATGAAATGTCTTAAGTAACTTATTTATTAATTAATTGTTAGTTTTAAATTATTCAAACTTGTAAATAAATAAATACATTTATTAAAAATATGTTATTAAATAAGATATTATATGAACAACAGAGTACAGATGGATTTTTTAACATATCTTTGTAACAAACAATCTTCTGCTGCGTTTTGCATGTCATTCTTTCGACTGCGCAATTAATATGCATGGAAATCGAAGCCGACAGCCAACAATCAGTGCCTAAGCATCCCATTCTATTATTTATAATGCTTCACAAATACATTATTAAGCAAATACCAATACTCAGCAAGTTATCGTCACATACTTTGCTCATAAATCTACCGTATGCTGACATATCGATTAAACCTGAGACGATGCGGTTTTCGCTTATGATAACCTAAATTCGTAGATGGAAACACGTGTTATGAGAATAATGTTAGACACAATCAATATGGAGAGGTCGGACAACGTAATTATCGTTCGGTTCCCTAATATCGACCGTCTCCTGATATCGATCATTTTGTTTACATTAAGAACGAGGCTCTCGAGATGACGTCGCATGCATGCGCTCCGAGTAGTTTGCTTAACTAACATAACTTCGATTGAAAAACAAATGAGACAAAACTAGAATAATTGCATTTCATGATCTTAATTCAACTAAACTTATCCAAATGTATCCATATTCCATCGAACACTTAATCGAATAGTTTCTCGATGTCAGAATGTACGTTTTGCGCATGAATTCTACATCTATTTCACGAAGTCTAAAACCACATATCCATCTACAAGAATCATCTACTAGTGAATTCAGTTACCAAAGAAAACAATCACAAGTGGCAACGACAATGGCATGTTTATCATATATCATTAAAAAATCAATACATTATTCCTGAATAATCTTATTGTTAATTAAGTTTTAATACGTGTAAGAACGGTTGCACTGGTATGTTTGTTTTTATTTATATCGTCCCCACGACTTGGTAACACCTTCGTACGAGATATTTATCTCTGACCCACGAGATTAGGAACCCATACGCGTTCAAAATCATATCAAGTTATATGGTCAATTTATGAATTTGACGAATACTCATACTTAATCCTCTCTGCGCCGTCTGGTGATTGAGGCGACGGCATGGGAGCGCCACTTTGGTCTGTCAGCTGCTGTTGCGGGTGCTGTCTGCAGAGTGAGGCCTCTGTTCTTGAGCTCTCGCTCAACGGTTCTGCGCCACGTCTCTTTCGGTCGTCCACGGTTTCTTTTCCCCTGTGGAGACCATCTCAGTGCCATCCTGGAATTTGACGAATGCATGTATGAATTTTGATGCTGTGGGCAAGTACTGAAGATTAATGCAATATGATAAACACAATCAGAAACCACAGATATGTATTGACATTTCCCAAGTTTTATTGTTTAGTGCTTGTGTACCATCAATATTGTTTTGAAATATGCTCATTCCTGTCGAAGCATCACACTGTCCATTTTCGCATTTGCAAAAAAAGAAGAAATACGTTTATTGTAGGACATATGGAATGATCGTACAGTAGGCTTCTGGCACTCTGTAAAATATATTATCTTACAGGTTAATGTTTTTATAGAATGAAACTCTAGGTGTCGTGTAAACTCGTGCTTTACATGCATACCAGCCTTTACACTGTTACTTTATGTATATAGCAGAGTACTTATGTTGACCTTTTACTTAATGTTAAAGGTCAAATGCAGTTAATAATTGTAAACGATTTAACTCGTTTCAATGCATCGACAACCTCATTCATTCGTTCTTAAATGGCAACATATACATGAATTGAATTACAACATTTCAAATCAATGCAAAAATGAACGCGATTGCCTACTGGCATTACGTCACTGAATTGCATCATTTATTCAGTTCAAGGATTCATTGTCTAGGCAAATTTGAAAAGCAGTTGCTTTACAATATGACGTACTTTTTCGTGTTAATGATAGATTATGATAATGAAATGAATAACGCGTTGTTAAAAGCAATTTGTTTTATAAAAAAAAAAACGTTTATTAATTTATCAGTTACAGTAAAAGTTTGTTCTCCACTTTCTTTTAAATTAAATTTACTAACTTCATTCTTCAGCTTCATAGAAATTTGTTCAATATTACGCTCTGTAAAAACCACTATGTTCAAAATTTCGTCATGTGGCTTCACAAATATTTAAAAGTATAAAATCCCGTCCCGCGAAAGCAACACAGTGTAAAATTCCGTCCACATATCTCCTCCACACAAATTTTAATTGTTAAAATAAGCCCGGATTTGTTTTACCTCAGGAAGAATTACGCCCAGAAATAATTTCAATTCCGGGCGTAAAACTCATTCCGTCACTAGTACGGGCGGAATTCGAACATGATGTGCAAATTCCATCCCGATTACGCCAGGAATCAGTCCCATTGTTTCGTACAGGAAACAAACCAATCAAAAATGCTCTGTCAAAGAACCATTTTAATTGAAATCGGTATATTTACAGGAAAGAAAAAAAAACACAAGTAGTGAAAAGACGATCATGAATACTTTGTATGATGTTTACGATTCAGTTAGTGTTTTGTGGGTGTCTTAACATAGACGGGAGTGTTTCCAATTGTGCTAACGTTATATATATATTTCAGATACATAACACATAAAACGATTCCGCTTTTCAAACCTTTAAATATTGAAGCGGATTTCACACTGTGGAATACTGAACTCCTATCCAGTAGCATGTATTCTACCGTGAAATAATCCCGTTTCTTTCAGTATGTAAATAAATCTGTATAAGATAAAAAACATGATGTACTTCTAAAAAAAAACTTCTATGAACACATCGTCAGTGCACTTACTTCCTGCGCATTAAGTTTCAAATTTGCTGAGAATAAGGCTGGACTTTATAATCTTGAAATTGCGTATTTTATACACATTCAAAAAGAGATAACTTCTGTGGAAAAAACAGATGCAGAAAGCCTAGTTATGTGCACACCTCCTTCTTGTAAGAAAAAGTGTCCAACAACGTAGCAGTTAATTCTATGCAGCTTTTTCTGAGAAATGAATCCTGTCATCACATATATGAGTCGTGTTCTGAGAAAACTGGGCATAATGCAGTCCGCACAGGCTAATCAGGGACGACACTTCTGCCTTAATTGGATTTGTGCTAAGAAGAGACTTTATTGAAACGAAAAAATGTCATAAAAGCGGAAAGTAACGTCCCTGATTAGCTTGTGCGGACTGCACAGGCTAATCTGGGACGACACTTTACGCACATGCGTTATGCCCAGTTTTCGCAGAACGCGACACATATATTCAAACTGTAATGATTGTACGCTATGTACTTTGTGGTATTATAACATTGAGAAGCTCCAATAACACAACTTTTCCAGTTACCGGAAACAAAGTCGGCATTCCACTTCATACTGCAAGGAAGCTATAGATGGGGGAGCATTTGTGAACAATGTATAACTATCAAAAGCAACAAGACACTGACTTGTGTATAATGGTATGGTTTAAGTATTTGGACTGAATTAAATACGCTTTATGGTTAATATCATTATGAATCAGAAACATGTAGATGTAATGTCACTTGAAAGCATTATTTAGTGCAAACAAGTTTTCTTGTTTGTGACAAGCAATCTTGTTGGGAAATGTGTATTAGGCTCATCCTATTATTATATACTTCATTTAGCACTTACCGTTTTGTTTCGGACCACACGTTTGGCATTTGATAACCTTTTGTTAACAACACATACAATTTAATAAAATTTATCGAACTAATCTTACCTATATCGAATGACTAGTTTTATGACGGTTCTGTAAGACCCACAGTCGGTCGAACAGTGTACATAACCCTACATATGCTTTCATTTGTTAAATAAATAGCGGGTTTCTTCCTACACAAACAATGTTGTTTTTTAAACAGCGAATTTATAAGATAATCTATCTTTGTCTCCATCATTGGTAAATCGTAATATCCTCTGTTGTACACAAACTATACACCCAGATTATAATTAAAGCTTACGCACAAAGTGTTTCTTCAGCACTTAATATACACAATTGAGTGAAATTGGGGTAACAGCATTGAAGGTCGCTGCGTATCATAGTGATTTGTTCTCCTCGAGTGCTTCATGTGTAGTTTGTGTAACTAACATGTATTTTCTTAGCCTTGCGTGTCAAAGCTTAGCTGCTTCATTTAGGTATGAAAAATAATTGTGTTATCTGTATTACGTACAAAGCTTTACCGTGCAATATGTCAAAGTAGTATTCAGCAAAAAACGGAGTTCTTAATGTAAAGGTAACATATGTATTTGAGTACGAGCCACTCGTTTAATGGCATTTAATTTTGGCGTATGTTTAAATCCAAACATTTGTTTTTACCTTAAAAAGTATATCCATTAATGTAAATCACTATTTAAAACGCAGACAGCATTTTTGCATACGTGAAATGTTAACAATAAATGATGACACTACCATGCAATACTCATCCGCTGTATGATTTGTTTACGCTGCTTTATTCGGATCCAGTATAATCATAACTTTTGAAATACATATGTGTCACAAAGCTGTCATATGTATATGTATAATACTTGTATGGCTCACCGCAATGCCAGATTTGAAAAAGTCATATTTTTTACCTTTGATATGTTGACAAAAACCATTTCATTCCGTGGACCCTATTATTTATAGCCATTTTAAAGTATTTCAAATCGATTAATTTAAATGTTGGTTTACGTACACAGCTTCATCTACGACATATTTAAGTTGTGATCTGTAAAGCTTGGCGAAGTCTTGCCAATTCTGCTTGCAGCATACCCACATCATGGAACTGTAGCAAGTCCATCATGTTTTTCTAACTTACCACAACAAAACAAAAACGAAATGCACAATGTAACACACCATAACAATATTATATTGAAACTGAATTTAATGTTCAGAACATCGTCGAGAATACACGAAGGTGACCATCACAGAACACAACGAACATATATAGCTGTGTGACTTTGAAAGCGAAAAACATGTCATATGAGAGTTATGAAGGGACAAACATGTTCTTGATTTGTGTGATGTCACTTAAAAGCGGGCGCCACAACTCGGATATCTGTTTTTAATGTTATCTTCATATGGAATGAGCATGGCATACCTAATACAGTTTATATAAAATATATAAATGTTTTGTCACTGTTACGTACATTTAACAAACAACATAATTATGATTAGTTAACAAATTTCCGATGTGAACACAAATTAAAAGAGCAATAGTCATAATTTAAGGAAAAATTGTATTGGCAATATGACACAGGGAAAAGAGTACAGCAGGTTACTATTGGAATATATAATATATAATATCTCCGAGCGAATGCATACATTTCTCCTATTACATACTATAATATTACCAAAAGTTACAATGTCCGTATATACGTGTATATAAGATTTTAAGCTTTTAAAATGTGTCATCAAGGGCCAATCTTTATGATCTGTTTTGATTATAACTGTTTTTGGTAAAACTGTTGAAGATATATATATATATCTTTCTATTCATCAAACGGTGTGTTATACTTCTTAAGTTTCTTGCATTAATACTGATGGCTTCCGTCTTTGAAGAATTTCGTTAAATATTTGACATCGAACACTCATGTTTAATCATAAAATTAAATTATTTATTTAGAAGAACGTTCTTTGAACATACCCAACGAACAATGACCATATTTATCTTCATTTGATATTATTAATCTACTGGTGATACTTTAAGAAACTTTTCTGGTGAGTTTAATTCATTATTAGAATCCTATACGAATTTTGGTCATCTAAGAGAGATTTATCCAAATAGTATACGTTACAGCGGAGGAATATGCGTTTGTATTTCTAATCATTTACAAATTTTAATATAATCTCGCGTATTAATACTAATTTTAATGATTGTGCTGGTTAGTGCTGTAATTTTTCGAAATTGTTTAAATCAAAAGATGTCAGTATGTATTACACTTATATCTCTCCAGAAGGGTCACCAATATATAACCTGACAGATTCATGGCAAAATCGGGGCACAATTTCTCCTTAATGGCCTTACCGACATGTATTTTTGTATTTCTATACATGTTTTATGTCTTATTATTCCTTTCCTATGTTTAATGTCATATATATATATAAGAGGTTATCGTAAGTATGACGCTCAATCTAGTTGATATAACACTCAATCCGCTATTGCTCGATCTAGTTGATATACCACTTAATCCGCTATTGCTCGATCTAGTTGATATAACACTCAATCCGCTATTGCTCGATCTAGTTGATATAACACTCAATCCGCTTTTGCAGATAAGTGTTAACAATCCCTCGATCTAATTGATATAACACTCAATCCGCTATTGCAGATAAGTGTTAACAATCGACCGTTTTTTATTAAGCGGCTATCGAGTGTGGTCATACAAATTAAATAAGGGATAAACATGTCCTTGTTAACCGTAACATCATCATACAGCAATTGATTTTTGTGATCCAATAGAAAAAACTGCGACTAAACGGTACGCACTCATAAACTTAACTTGCAAAAGACGACGATGCCACTCTGTACGCCACTCATCAAAACAATTACGACGGCTTTATCTGTCATAACTGTTTTTCAGCAGATTGCCAATCGTAGTATTAACAAATCAAATATTCCAATCGGATTTCCGCAATAGAAGATTGTGCCAGTTTTCGAATATTTCATTATTATTTTTTCGTTCCCAAGCCCAATATTTAGACGATCGATCATGTGGTATCCATGACGTAACTTGTTTCACGATTATTTATATTTGCAAATACAATCAAGAAGATTTTTGGACTTGTTCACAGTTTGGTAAAATACTTATTTTCAAAATAGTTGTTATAAGAATTTAAACATTATGTTTGAACACGCGACATAACACGCCTGACTAAGAAAATGTAAAAAAAAAAGTTGATTATTTATAGTTTTCATTCAAAATAGGTAAACTAATGAGGCGTTTGTCACGCATTTACTCTTCAAGTTAAAAAATACGTGTATTACCTACATAACGTTTGTCATTTACCAAAATATAACAATCCAGCGAGATGCAGCGGTAGCGTACATGCGTTTGCTTCAGGAGAGCCCGGACTCGAATCTCGGGGAAAATTTGTATCAATTGTTGTGCTTGCAATAAGTTTTAAAGTATTAATCAAGTTTATATTCGTTTGTGAACTAATTAAATGGCATTTAAAAAAACAAATTCGAAAATCTGTCGATAATCTCTATAAGCTGTCAAGAGATAACTCGTCAATCAAATTAATTGCTGAACAATTCTGTATGTATTTCGGTATCTATTGAGGACAATCACAATTATGTATTGCTAATGATTATAAAAATGTGTAGTGTTTTCAAGTGACACTTAGATTTGAACATAGATATTGTTATAAATAAACAAACATCACATTGAGGCTCGAACTAGATAAATGTCATTGATAAACGATTGATAAATGTTATTTACTCGTATTTGGAAACTCTTGAAAATTAAGTTTATCACTTAGCACGTTTTGTATCAAATTCTCTGGTGTTATAATGCAAAATGTGGAAGTAAATCGCTTATTTGTTTTACCAGATCGACCGACTGACAGATTGACTAGACATCCCCCTCTTGAATTTTGTTGACGAGGGTGTAAAAAATGTGGAAACCAATCATTTCATCCACGATTTGTTTGGTAATAAACTTAAAAGATGTAAATGAATAGTTGTTTTTTTTTTCACGGACACAAACGTTATTTTAGAATCATGACAAACAATATGAGTGGTCCACATAAGGCGCGATACCATCTGGTTGGTCTCGCCATGCAGCCCGGGTACAAGCGGTGAGCCTTCTGGTTGCTCCAGGGCTGGCCGGACAGCTACACGTGTTGCTATACACGAAACTAGTTGCGTCATGTTTAATGAACAGATCGAACACCACACAACCAGGTTTTAACATGCACGCGTCTTTGGGTCCCTTGAAGCTCTTGTCTAGTTCATTTATGCACACATCCACGCACCTACAGTCTGTTAACTTCAAGCAAGGGTATCTTCCGTCCGCCACTGAAGGCAGCATAGCCATGGCTACTAAAATAACTGTTTTGAGCACCTTCATGTTTGGGTAGGTTCCTGTAAATGCAATAAAAAAAATTAATTTTCAGCTGCCGATTCCGCTACTAACTGAGAATGCTTCCTCTCATCGGAAAACGTCTCCTTCAGTAAACTATGTATTTCGCCCAAAAACGCCTTACCCTTTCTTCTCCATAAATTTTACCTGTCAAAATACACATCTTGAATCGTAAATAATTATTTATAGTTAGTGTTATTATGATCATCTCGTGACAAAAAGCGAGGAAAATATGCTGCATTGCCAATGTCACGTCATAACGAGAGGACAGCGTAAGCGTATTGACTTTGTTGAACTAAGAACATTGAGATCTACGGTGGCATTGAGGTAACATCCAAACTATAATTTTCTTCGTATGTGCAGACGAAGACCTTCACGTCCGGCCCGTTTTGCCTCTAGGGTCATGATTTTAAAACAAAAAACTAGGAGGACAACAATGCCCTATTACAGATCGAAGATTCGACAAATGGAGCAAGTGGTTTTAGGGCAGAATAATTTTTTAGTTATTTTGCTAAACAAGTCTTTAATGATCGTGTGACCCCCTGAGTGTGGCCACATTGGTATCCAGAGGAATAACTCGATGAATCTGAGTAGAAGTCTACTTTATAATGTTTCATATACGATTAAATCATGTTTACCTTGTGGTTCCAAAGAAGTTATTTTGATTATGAGGTAATACTATATTATTGAGCATAATGTTTAGAAATATCTAAGTTGAAAAGATCACACATGCACAACTCTATATCGTAAGGAACAATGCCTGAATATTTTAATGTTGAACATTTAAAAGAGAACGCATCCGGAAAAGTTTGTGTCTACGGACAGAGTAGGACGAACGGACGTACAAATTGGCGAAAAAGATGCAAAAGAAACTTAAAGATTTTCAATTCAAACATCACACATGTTTTGGGGATCAGCATGAACTACATGTATCACAAATCAATGCTTATCTATCTGGTCTGCAATTAAGCAGAATGACTTCCGTATTTGTACTGACATGTTCCGATCTGAGCTGCTGAAGACGAGGTCGCAGGTACTACAACAGTTTGTATGGAAGTATTATGTGTTATTTGTTGTGTGCAGGCACTATGTCTGCAGACCTACGTTGTGGTTTCATTTGGGGCCCATGGGATCAAGGTAATTGTTACTCAAACTAGAAAAACAGGTCCCACTCAATAAGTTGATTTTGGATCGATGCATTGAGATGAAATTCAGTTTGGGACAACTCTTGTTAAACGTTATTTTGTCATATAGTAACGATAAATCTGGTTAACAGTTTTATAAACAACGCATTGCCAGTACACACACAGGTGCACGATCGTGTGCCTTCATTAAATGCGTAAACAAATGTGGAATGTCCCTACATTTGACGTCCAATCGAGACGAGGGTATTCCCATTTGAATATGCGTAAATCATGTATCGTAAGGGTGACGCATCAGGTACTGTGTCAGAATTTGATAATTATAACGACCAATCGAAATTATTTTATTCAATTTTAAATTCTAGCCCTCGACACACTGCCCTTTAATGCCATCGCCTCCTTAAAACAACATGCCACGACGATGACGGGAATTAATAACGTGTCTATAAACAAAGTAAAAAGTCATAAGCTAATTCTTTAATTGTTACACACAGAGATTACGTTTTTGATAATAGGAAGCTTTGTTTTGTTTAATTGCGAAACTTAAACTTGGGATCTGTGGGAAGTTATGATAGCTGTAACTGACACGTCTAATGAATTCACGATGACAATCGATATATTGGACTTGGTCTGCTTATCTGATGTTTTGTTTTGTTAACTGAGTGCTCGCAAAATTAAAGATTAACCCATTTATGCCGAGTGGACTCTCCCATCCTTCGAAATTGGATCAATTTATTTCCAAAATTAGAGATGTCTGGTGTATTTATTTCTATTTTTAGAATATTTCTCACGTTAATTCATTTAAGCACACAGCGTAGACCCTGATGAGACGCCGCATAATGCGACGTCTAATCTGGGTCTACGCTGTTTGCCTAGGCCTTTTTATGAGACGGTAGGCATGAATGTGTTAACAAAAAATCAACTGTTATTACAGTATCAAGATTGTAATCAATTGTAGAATACAGTTAATGTAAAGTAAAACATTCCAAAATCTCCTTCTTAAGCCACAAAAGTTAGAATTTATATAGTTTGAAAATATTAATAAAGTGATCTCAGACAAGATTGTTCCAATCATGGCTTTGGCATACTTCATTTACAAATCATGTTTAAACAATGTACCATATCTGTTGCATCTTCATTATACAAACTAAAGGATAGATCTATTAATATAATGCTGTGTCATATGTCTTTGGCAAAGTTATAGTGCTATTGTGGACCTACTGTAAGCAGGCACAAACACCATTGAAATACCATTGAAATACCTTTCGTGATACAATGAAAATTGGCAAAGTTTTCAACAAGTCAGTTGACATTAATGTACACTAGAATAATAAGGGTCAAACAATACCCCTCCTCTGCGAATTAAATTGCGTTAATTTATTTTATAACCCTGTTAAATATCCACGAGCTTTTTGTTCAATGTTCAATGACAAACACAACATTTTTTTCTAATATATGTCTCAGGTAGGATTCGAACGAACCCTTAGCTTATCCTAGCTTACTTGAATGAAATTTTTACAACACTGAAGTCCTTTTATTGATAGTAGGCAATTGTAGAGCGGTATCTTGTGTATATTTTTTATGCCTCACGATTGTACTACTATATCCGAAGTATTAATGAGCGGGTGTAAAATATATAAAAAAGAAACATAAAACAAATATGTGACAACAACATTTAGTAGGTTCTTTTTTAAAGTAAATATTATTCCTGAACGTATAATAAGGTATTAATCGTCGATATGCCTCTTTAATTACGTACATTGCGATTAAAATCAAAATTCAAAACAATTCAACAAGACAATTCAAAAAGCTCGTATACCGTCCTAATAATCATTGTTCTTATTTGAACCATTTTATAGACATGTTTGATGACTGTTGATAATGCAACTTTGTGTGATAAGCACAACAGGTATAACACAATTTAGAGACATGTTTAAGAGCCAATAATTGGTATCTTGTAACATAACTATCTAATTTATAACAATGTACTTCATCAATATTTAAAACCCGAAAATGTAATGCCTTAATTACTGATGGCAAATCAATGAAGGCTTAATTAAGCACATATTTTTTTTTAAATATCAATTGAACAGCTTCAAATTATTTTATTTTTTTAAAGAATGCAAAGTGTTAAAGTAAAATTAAGCTACAAGCCGGACAAATTAAAACAAACAACTATTGCAATATATGCACTCACATTATTGCGCATAATTTGTATTTAAATTCTTAACTATAACCACACTTCTAGGTGTACTTGTGTGTGAGTGTATATGAATCACTTTGTCTGATCATCTGTCCATCGATCTGTTACACTTCAACACTTTCTGAAAACATTTATTGTAAACATGTGTTTTAGAGGTTTGCTATTGATCGCCTTTGTCGATTGCTAAATGACCTCTTTGTACCAGAAGAGAAAATGAGCTCTTAAGACATTCACATTAGTAATACACAACGATTTATTATACGTTCTTTAAATGGAACTTAAGATTTTAAGATCATGGAAAAAAACGCATCATTATTAACCTATTTGTAACACACATTATCCGACCGGTAGAAAAAAATGCACTTAAAACGCATTTGAGTATATCACATTATACTCCTTTATGAGTGTTCTTTGTTTTTTAGCTTAAGTCTGCTTGTAAATCATATTACAAAAACGAAATTAACAGCTCATTTAGACTTGTGTTCATGCATGGACATCAGTGATGTGTAAAACGTGTAAACTGTTTCTTAAAACACGATCACATGTGCAGTTAGAAGATTCTCATCTGAGCACAACATTCTTAAAGTGAGATTTTGTGATCACTTTTAGTCCGTCGTTCGTCGTGCGTCGTCTGTCACTCGTCGTAAACATTTACCTTGTTAGCACTATAGAGGCCACATTTTATTTCTAATCATCATGAAACTGTGTCAGGAGATTTGGCCACCATACTCAATTTCAAGTGGAATGTGCGATTGTGAACTCTAAAGTTTAAAATTGACAAATTTAAAATAAACGTATTAAACAAACGCTTAAAGGTCAAGAATAGAGGTGAATTATTTGGAGTTATGTTTCGAACATAAGAAAACTGACTAAAGGGCAATAACTCTGGAAATACTGAAGGATTTGTTATGTTTATTGTACACCGCACTTCCCATTATATCTTCTATACTTATGCGAATTTTCATTAGAATCCCTTTAACAATTCCTGATATTTGCCCCGCACAAGAAGCGGGACAGTTTGACGGACGGAAGGATGTAGATACGAAATGTCGCAATGACAGACGATGCGATTAATATACGCCACCCATCGGGTGCATACAATATATCGAGCTGAGATTGCTAGTTCAAATCTAACATAACAAACGCATATACTTATTTAAAACTACCACGTGCAAAATATATTATGTGTAAGTTTAACATAATGTACAGTGATCACTGTTATCTGAAACTGCCTAACCGAACAAAACAAGAAGGGAAGTGACCGCTATGTGAAACACTGTGAATAAATACACTGTTTGCTAGACTATTTACTGAGTGAGTATTTAGCATATTCACAATTATCCTATGTATCAAAGTTGCGAAATACGGTCTCGTGTAATTTAATTACCATTATAAAAAAGGTTTTAAAGAATAAATTAATAGTAAAGAAATAAAGACATGTAAGTTTAACACTTTGTAACACTTGAACATTGACTTCATCCCGTATTCATACCTTGTGGATCAACAAATGCATTGTTGTGTTTATCACGACTTCCTTTCGACGGCGCTATTAATATTTTAATATGCATTGAAATCAAATTCGAAGGAGTAGCTATCAGTTTATAAGAAATGAATTGTTGATCCATTGTGATTAACGAAGAATTTCTTTCGTTCATAACAATATTCGCCGATTGTCGCATAATTTGCCCATTAATCGACAGTATATTGATGTATAAATTAAACAAGGCACGTTGGGGTTACCAAATCAACTCACGAATTTCGTCTTTCGGTATACCCTTCCACACGAAACTGTTTTTTTTTCTGAACAATTAATCGTCAATGTACACAGTTCAGGCACAATTAGCTTTATAAATATTTGATGCTTAAGATTAATTGACGAAAGCCCTAACTCAACTTTCTTAATTGGTCGATCGATTTGGCAAAAGGACTAACAGAAAAGTCAAACAGAGGCAAAGTAAAACAATTGTTTGTTTCCCCTAGCCCGTTTGACGCTTATTTTTACATGTCGACCCTTAACTTTTCTTGGTAAAAAAGGTTGAGTTTTCGAATTATTTAAATAAAAAGAAGTGAAACTTTAGAAGCTGCAGCACTATTGCATTTCTATCATACACACCTTCGTGGTCCTTTGTTAATGGAAAGGAACCAATTGCCAAAACGGTACATTACGGCATAAAAAGAAACAACATATACACATAGTAGAACAAAGCTGGGGTCACCGCATTGGAACGGTCAATGATAAGCAATGGGGGTTTAAACCGGTTATAGAGCGCTGAACCTCACACTTGGTCCAGCAATATCCAAGATACATATAAGTGTAAATAAAAGTTAACCTCATAGCATTGCAACTCAAATTAAACAGTAATAAACGGGAATTTAAACGCATTCAATTTAATTCCTATTTAATTACTCAATCGTAGGAAGGAGACCAGAACAACAGAGTTAAAACTTTTTTAGGCACGATGAAATGAAATTACTAACAGGCATCAACTACATCCCTTCTTTTAACAAAAAGATTCACGAATATAGCATTAAATAGTTAATATTTCAGATCATCATCGCTCACTTACATGAAGAAGCAGCAATATTGGGTGTAAAAGATCCCAATTACCTACTTGATTGTTTATGTGACAGTAATATACTGAAATGCAAATGAAAATGATTGTAATACCTAAGAGAATAACCGTATAGATAAATGCATTGGATCATATTCGCAAAATGTACATGCAAATTGATTGCAAAGATTAGATCACGCATCTGCCATATTTGGTCGAATGTTTTACTCGTATTACATATTCGATGCATGAAATGTACGGTGTAATAAAGCATTTACCGAAAAATATATGTCTGACACAGTCGACTTAACTATCACATTATGGAAATCACAAATAACATAATACAGGTATTTCTATACGATTATTTTCAGAATGTGCGATATAGGTTGACAATGAAATACAGGTTAAAAAAAAGACGGCTCTATAATAGCAGCAAGTAGTATTTACGTCCACCCTTTTACTCTGATAGAAATAACGAGTGAATAGTAATTAATGGTAGATATTATAACTAATTTTGTGGAAAAAACGATCTCGTATAAATTAGTTCATATGTCATATGTTTAATAGGAAGCAGTTTAACAAGGTTAAGTTTTACTGTGAGTATTACTATACAGTTTTTTTAATAATAACGCTTAATATACATTATACAGGAAACAAGAAGTAGCTGAACGGGAAATTGTTATGACTGTATTTATATGATACTTCATTTTGTTGTTAACATCTCACAGGAAGGGGTGTATAGAATGAGAACATCGATTTGGTCCACAATATATGCATTTGATTACAAGTTTTTGAGTAAGCAAATATTACCGATTTAAAAATGTACGAGTTTAGATGATAATTAGCATGAATAAACATATGCCTTTCAATTTCGACTAAACAGTATCAAATTAAAAATATCAAAATGTCATTGTTTCTCGAGAAGAAACATAACTTACATGGTTAAATATTAGTTAAGTTTGAAAATAATTAATCAAATCGAGTATATTTAAGTTATTAAGTGGAAATAATGTTACCGCTTTTTCAGATATTGTAAAGTTTTCGTATTGTGGCGTATCGCTACGAATAGAGAATACACCTACATTTGACCACATACTACACAAGTCGCAATAATTATAGACATATATTAAAACAATGCACGTTTTCATTGTTCAATAAGATATGAATCAATGTTTATGTGACTAAATAGTTTTATTTCAATACATTCAACGTCAAAAAAATGTTGATACACGCCGCAAACTGGACTCGAACTCACGACTACAAAACTAGTCTTCTTTAATTAATATTTAACTACAATGAAGCTCCGTTATCGATAGTACGAATGTCATATAGCAATGAACATTTCATTCGTAACGAATTTACTGCTACTACTGATTTGCCTGCGCATGCTAAATGAGTCCCATTGGTCGTTTTGTTTTAAATATATTTTTAATGATCGTTTATTAAAAAGGAAATAAATATGCGATACAACCATTTAACGCTTACTTGTTAAATGATAATATTATTTTGAAAATAAAATACCGTATTAACCGTCCATATTCCCCTTTAATGGCTATCGTGTCAAAATAACTTACTTTGTTTTCAATAATAGTGATCAATGTTGAAATGTCATGCTTACAAGAACGTTAGTGGTTTTAAAGTAGTGATTCGCGTAGTCAGTGTGATGGTTAATCTGATATAACATCGCGTAAAGAAGCATTCAGCGTCGAAAGGACTTAAAACCCCGGACACATACCAAAAATAAAGCACTTAGTCCTATAACAAATCGGGTACAGTCGGGCAAAACATGTATAACCTGCATACGCTTCCGTACTCATAACTGTGTAAATATTCGACATCAAACTATGATATAAAATATTATTTCATAAATATCTCACAATTACTCTTTCTTTGTCTACCGAAAACCAATCCGCGAGTCGTGTTAGAATTAAAAAAAAAATTTTTTTTTTACTGTAACACATTAAAATAGTTATATCAATCAGGAGTCGAGGATATAGTGAGGTAAAAAATATGTAACAGTGTTTTGTGTTTACCAACATAGACAGGTGATCAGGGAACAGCGTGGTGGCACATTGTCGACTATGAACGATCAATATTTCAACGTAATCATGTATAGAACACCGATATATGACGAACGATAAGACGCTCTGCGGACGCTATTGACAATCCAAAATAAAATGTATAGTCGGTTGTAGTCGAATCTCACGATGTAAGGCCGGAGATTGTCGACGAGGTATCATATTTCCTTAACGACTTAGACGTTAGAGGCAATCAAACATATATTGAATTTGCGATTGAGCGTTGAAGGAACAAGGACAGTAATAAAATGTAATTTGTTTTTTGAATACCAGTTGGTGGTCATAAATACAATTTAGTATAATAAAACAGGTTGAAAATAAATTTATCGACACTTTCAATTTTTTATGTCAAAGGTATTGGAAGTATTCATTAAACTTATAAACGGTGATTTTCAAATCGAAAGTTGAAACCGGGTAAAACACAATTGTACAATGGCTTCTAGAAACCTTCAGGATTCAAACAAAGACCATGCAGGCTACTTCATTGGAGAACTTACCGTGTCACAATCATGTGAGCCCTGCATGAAAACCAATATATCAAAAGTTGCAACGTTTTTTTGCACGAACTGTGGTGAATATTTCTGTGAAGCTTGCAAAAATCCGCATACCGTATATAAAACGGGTATGCATGACATTGTCAATTTTCAGGACAAGAAATCTGCGCCGGTAATAATCGACATGAAAGGACTTGACAAGTGTCATGAGCATGGACGAGAAATAGAGTTTTTCTGCCAGGATCATTCTAAGCTTTGCTGCAGTTCATGCGTTCTCATTCACAGGAAATGTGACCAAGTGGATGAAATAGCCAAAGTATCCGGACACAAAAGACTCGAACTGCAAGCATTTAAACAATCATTGACAAAATTGCAATCCGAGGCTGACGCTATTATAGCGGATTGTAAGCAGTCGGAGACTGGTTTAAAAGAGTCCATTTCGAAGATTTCTTCAGAAGTGGATGAAATGAGAGATCGTATCATAAAGCTCTTTGCAGAAGCAAAGCAGAAATTAATAACTGATGCAAAACAATTTAAAACTGCTGAAGTCAAACGGATTGCGAATAAACGTGACGACTCGTCAAGAGTTAAGGAAGAAATAAGTAAAGTCGTGTCGATGTGTTGTGTCGTTTTAGAACGCGGAACGCCCAGTAAACAATATATTTATTCGGAACTTATGAAGGAGAAACGTAACACAATGGAATCAAACATACACGACCAAAGGAAGATTTACGTTGCATCAACAGTGACAGTGTCTTTTCCTAAAGAGCTGACTTCAATCCTTGAGATGGGAAGCAATTTCATCAAACTGAATTGTGATGGCAACAAGACAGCTATTATATTGAACAATTAGTTTTGGTCTAATTTAAATTATGGTATTCATCGATGAAGTACAAAGAATATGTGGCGGTATGAGGTTACAAACTTGTTGTTGTGATTTAACTAATTTGTTATGGTAATTTCTATTTATTTATTGTTTGTTTGTAATTAAAATGCGTTTCCATATCGTTAAATCGTGTTTAAAAATACTTCTCATTTGAATTCTTAATTTTAATCACATCCATTAAAATCATCTCGTATATTTTCTAAGCAAACCGCTTTATTCTAAATGTCAATCGCTTTCCTAGTAACTCTTAATTCTTAAATGCAAATGCAATACGGCAAAATTATAATTACTTTCTATTGGTTGAAAGTGATTAGAAGGCTTTTGTTTGTTTCCATTTATCTATGGTTTATATTGCCAGGATGTGTTTATTCGTAAATACGGCAACTTTTGTCCATACACGTTACAGTTACTTCATCCATACGTTATCATTCTATGAAAATCGTAGGCCGTACATCACTTAACAAAACAATGCCGCCATTGGACCTGGAGTGCAAAAAATAATACTATTTAATTAAACCATTTAGTTATATCAATACGCAAATAATAATGCGCGCAATTTCGAGATAAAAGACTTAGTTGAAAATAAATATCGGCGTTGATTCGCAGAAGTTTGCTTTTTAAATAACATTATGGAAAAATGTCTATTCGTCTAGAGCGTGAGTAACTTTCTATTTTACTTTAGTCTAATGGTAACGCTCTAGCGTCAATACTTAGGAGTCGCCGTTTCGATCCCCCGCTAAACCTAACCTAGTTTCTTGTATTTCGCTCGGCATTAAGACATTCAAGCGAGATATAGTATACTAAGTGCTTCACACCGGGCACACACAATAACCAGGGTCGCCTCGTCACTGAAAAATTGGCGTTTCTTTGTCTGGCTCTACCCTTGCAATCCAACTATTCAAGAGTCTTCTGGATTAATGGAAATATGGGAGAATCCCAGTTCATTCGATACAAATATACACACACGTCTGTATAATAGCACAAGACACATGTGCATGATTCTATTTATGTCGTTCCCAAGACTTAGTAACTCATTCCCATAACTTAATAAGTCGTAGAAACGAGATCACTAACTCGTGCGGACGAGTTTGTTAGACGTGGGCACGTGTTAATAAGTCTTGGGAACGACTAGTAAGTCGTTTTAAAGACAAGGCTAACTAATCAAAACGACCTAGTTAGTAACTCGTGGCAACAAAAAAGGCCAACATATTAAAACGATTTAGTCTTTCGTGGAAACGTGATAACTAACTTTAAAATTCACTAAGTTTGGAAATTATTTAAAGCTCGTATCTGTAAAAGTTATTTCGTCCAAAATTATGTTAACATCTCTTGTAATATTCATTTTGAAATATTTATTAAACAACATGTATTTTGATTGGTTGTTTCTGTCCTTACCACGAGTAACTTGTCTCGTTCCAACGAGTTACTAAGTCGTTCCCACGAGTTACCATTAATTTCGACTTTATTTGATTTTAATAATGCACAGATTGAGTGTATGAACATGGTTACGTCTAACCAATATACAGAATGGTAATTTTTGCAAGAGTTGTGCGGAAGCTTCTAATGCCAAAGCTGGCACAAATATGAAAATAGTTTTACAGTAAAACCCATTTTACAACATGAGTTATTTAGGTTAGTTAAAAAGCGACACCTGTGTACACAATGTTGTTGAACACGGACACGGTGCCTATACCACGTGGCTTTTTAAGATCTGTGTTGGGAGCATTACGCGCGACCCAGATAACATTTTAAGGATGTCTTTTTAAATATTTCACCATTTAAATGGGATAAATTGGAGAGCTCGCTTATTCGTGAGGGTTTTCTAAAAAAATCCTTAAAAATGTTATCTGGGTCGCGCTTTATTCTCCTAATACAGATCTTAAAAATTCACGTGGTAAAGGCACCGTGACGGAGTCACGGGCTCACAGTAAGACAGTCATACATCAATTTATAGAATGGTATTTTTCAAAAACAACGTGTCTATAAAAAAAAATACTTGCTTTCGAATCAAATTCATAAAAGTCATTGATCTTTTATTCTATACCGTTCAAGGCAACTTAAAGAAAGCATAATAAAAAATTAGGGATGCAACAGATTAATCGCTTTACTTAATGTACGATTGGATAATCTTTTACATTTTCTATAAAATGTTTATTTTTTTAAATAGATTAAATGCATTTTTTTTATGGAATAAATCATATAATTTTCAACTCGAACGCTCGATACATTGCCAAAAACAAAACATGTAACCCCAATAATGGNCTAACTTTAAAATTCACTAAGTTTGGAAATTATTTAAAGCTCGTATCTGTAAAAGTTATTTCGTCCAAAATTATGTTAACATCTCTTGTAATATTCATTTTGAAATATTTATTAAACAACATGTATTTTGATTGGTTGTTTCTGTCCTTACCACGAGTAACTTGTCTCGTTCCAACGAGTTACTAAGTCGTTCCCACGAGTTACCATTAATTTCGACTTTATTTGATTTTAATAATGCACAGATTGAGTGTATGAACATGGTTACGTCTAACCAATATACAGAATGGTAATTTTTGCAAGAGTTGTGCGGAAGCTTCTAATGCCAAAGCTGGCACAAATATGAAAATAGTTTTACAGTAAAACCCATTTTACAACATGAGTTATTTAGGTTAGTTAAAAAGCGACACCTGTGTACACAATGTTGTTGAACACGGACACGGTGCCTATACCACGTGGCTTTTTAAGATCTGTGTTGGGAGCATTACGCGCGACCCAGATAACATTTTAAGGATGTCTTTTTAAATATTTCACCATTTAAATGGGATAAATTGGAGAGCTCGCTTATTCGTGAGGGTTTTCTAAAAAAATCCTTAAAAATGTTATCTGGGTCGCGCTTTATTCTCCTAATACAGATCTTAAAAATTCACGTGGTAAAGGCACCGTGACGGAGTCACGGGCTCACAGTAAGACAGTCATACATCAATTTATAGAATGGTATTTTTCAAAAACAACGTGTCTATAAAAAAAAATACTTGCTTTCGAATCAAATTCATAAAAGTCATTGATCTTTTATTCTATACCGTTCAAGGCAACTTAAAGAAAGCATAATAAAAAATTAGGGATGCAACAGATTAATCGCTTTACTTAATGTACGATTGGATAATCTTTTACATTTTCTATAAAATGTTTATTTTTTTAAATAGATTAAATGCATTTTTTTTATGGAATAAATCATATAATTTTCAACTCGAACGCTCGATACATTGCCAAAAACAAAACATGTAACCCCAATAATGGTATTCAATAACGTCTCCTTTAACAAAGTAAAAAACTATAAACAAGTAGTATACGATATTTTTAACATGGTCCTCATTGATTTTCGCCCATCATTGGACATTGTTGGTAAAGAAATCGAGGGAAAACGAGGATGTCGATAAAAACATTGCTTCCGTCAAGGCGGTATATGAAAAAAAAGGCATAGCTTTTACCCCACACTGCGGTCTTGCAGTGAATTTATGTCGGTTTGGTTTACCGAACGTCCTAAACTAAAGTTAAGTTTTTTTTTTAAGTGTAACTTTTTTTTGACTGATTCATTTTAAATACTTCTCGAATTCTGTCAAATAAATTGAACTCTAAATATATATTTAAATCTTTTTATTCTATTTTTCACTTTGTTGTGTATAAAATAGCAGTAACAAATAACAATTACGCTTCAAAGTTTATCAATGACATTATGATTTTAGACAAAAATCGTTCACTCAATGTATGCATCAATTTCGAATATTTAAAACACTTGAATATACACAGGTGTCTTTAAATATCCGTATTAATAATGCACGATATTTATAATCAAAACTTAAAATCGCCTACGGATTTCAACGGAGTATTTATTAAAACCATGCTTCAATCTATTGGATAATAAATTTATTGTTACAAACAGAGATGAGTTTTGATAATTGGCAGTATTCGTTTGTTTTAATTGCGAAATTCAACTTGGCATATGTGGCCAGTGGGGTTTATTAGTGGTAATAGACACGTCTATCTATAAAAACAGATACACCTCATGATACTTTGGACTGCTTATTAGATGTTTTGCCTATCAATTTACGATTGCTCGCCAAGACAAAGTGTTTAAAATATCAATTGTATTAAGATTATAATTGTTGATTGAAATCCTATCCATCTACAATGCCACCACCACTATCTGAAAAAGTTTAAATAAATTAAGATGTAGCAAATAATTAAACAGGTTAAATTACAAAACAACGCTTCACAACGACCTGAAAAAGAACAATACCAAAATAACAGCATTCTTACAGCTTGTACAGGTCACATATAAGAACATTAAAGCGGAAAGAACAAAGAAAACAATAATTACAAATATATATATACGGCATAAGCGTAAGCGGCCTCACCAAAAAGAAACACAGTGAAGTACGTTATTAAATTGATTAGTTCTTATCAATGTGCTTTAAAACCGGATAATTACTTGTAACGTCTTAAACACATTTGCAAATATATTCAATGAAATGTCTTATTAATAATATATTTATATCACGATTATAATATGGCCTCTTATGTTACCAGCGTAAGCGACCATAGATTCCTTTTATATTTAAGAGGGTACATGTACGTTCAATGTGACGTGTTTAAGGTATACTTTACATTTTTTAAGCGTTTGAGCTAACCGTTTAATTAACCGGTTACACTTAAAGGTTAACCGGTTAATGTTTTAGTAACCTGTTACAGACATAAATAAAATACAATGTCGGATTTAGCGACATACCGCAAAACTAAAACCGTTCACAGATTTTTCGTATATTTGAAAAGAAATATCATTATTTTTTTTACCAACACAACTGTAACAACTGTAATAAAGTTGAATAATTTATATTAACAATTAAAATGTAAAAGTTAAAAATATGCTTTCCCTGGTGATTGATCCCGGGACTTATAGAAGCAAAAACTAACCAGTATACCACGCATGATAACACTATTTGCGGTGTAGCTAAAACCCTTTGTCGGCAATACACGTTTTTGATAAATTGTCTACTTAAAGCGTTTAAACACTTCATTTTTTACGATTTTGATTGATGATTATCAACAAAACATATATTTTAATATTTGTTTTAGTCAGGTGTGTTCTTTTGCTGTCTGAATATACTATGTATTGCATACTTTCATTTATGAAACTATGAAAAAAAATGAGATTTTGCCAAATTGAGAACAAGTCCCTTTAATATAGAACAGTATTTTTTTTTGTTTAAGAACTAGTATTCTGTCGTAAGTTCGAAAAATAATTTCATTAAAAGTATTGGGCGTTTCAGGTCTAGCTAAAGCAGTAAGGAATTAAGTATTTGACTCAAATCGATTTGTAACAAGAAGTCATTAATAGAAAACGCAACTAACAATTACATTTAAAAAGTAAATCGTTACAAAAGAACATTTGCAATATCAACAATACTTGTGTAATGAAAGTATTCAAATACAGAGAACACATAAAAGAAAAAACTAGTAAAGTACGAACAACATTTTGACCTTAATACCTCCCTGATTGACTTGTTATATATGTTATGGTGAAACTATGCAAATATAAATAACGCTTAGTGACAAACTAAATTACCACAAATATAAAAACAAATGCGTTAATCAATCTGCAAAAANGAGGGACACGATAATGATGATGATGATGATGATGACGATGACGTTGACGACGACAACGACGACGACCACGACCAAGACGACCACGACCACGACGACGACCACGACGACGTTTCATGCGTTTGTAAAGCTTTTCACAATTTAATTTTGAAAATACGAGTATTCAATTTATAATGCGTTTGATACTCTTTTAATCGATTAATTTCTAGAATACGTGTATTTTATATATATATATTAATTCCGTTCAATATATTTTATTATCCCCGTAAATAGATGTATGAGGGTCAAGGGAATCCCATTCCACGCCGTACATAGTTTGCAAGCAATATATGCATATTATAACAAATTTTAAACATTTACTCATCAAAAGCTTCAATATAAAAATACAAACAATATTTGTGAGCGTCGATGGCATCCAAATCCACACCGTACATAGTTTGCAAGCAATGTTTTCATAGTATAACACATTGTATAGCTTATACATCACAAAACAAGCAATATTTGTTCATCAAATAATGTACAATGCATGACTTCTTAAGTCCCCTATCACTGCCACTGTAAAAACGGTAACAATAGTTCCCTATCATTACTTTGACGTAAATCATTAAAATTGTTAATTTCATTAAGTACATGGTAATGCAAGGACGTGTATTATTACGCTGCTTTAAGAGTGGGTTTAAGTGTGGGTTTCGTTCATTTTACAATTGTAAATTAACATTTTGATCAAAACAAATATTAAACTTAAGGGTCCATTTGTATTAGCAAGTCCCAAAAGAAAGGAAGGCAAATTTAGACAGTTTGAAAAAATGATAACGTCCAGAAAACAATTGTGTTATAAACTTATTGACATGCTTACATTCCCAAACTATATGTTCTTTCTTTTAACATTCAGTTTGACAAAAGGTGATGTCAGCTGAAGTGGCATATCCAATTTGGAATAAGAATGAGTTTGTACCTATTATTCAATGTAAATATATATTGAAACCACTGTAAATTGGTATCTCGTGTAATATGAAAAGTACCTCGTGTAATATGAAATACGTGTATTTTTAACAGTGGAAACCAGTCGCGTCAGCTTATCCTCCCAACCAAGGCCAATCACTGTGGAGCTGCTCGTGTCCGTCGATCAACAAAAGACTGCAGATGACGAGAAGATGCCTTCTCTCACTGGACTAGACTTCCTGCCGGACGGGAGACTTGTGACCGTAGATTTATTCAATAAGAAATGTATCATACTGAATGAGAAACTACAGAGACTTGGAACAACGTACACGTTCAATAAAAGCCCATTTTCCGTAGTTTGTGTGTCTCATGATTCACTGTGTGTGACGTCTGGTCTAGTAGTATATCTCCTGTCTGTGAGTAAAGACAATGTCATCAGACTGACGAGGGAGATCAACACATCATCCAAGTTCGACTCTATATGCTGCAAGTCTCCGTCCAGCTTGGTCGTGAGTACGTACGATGATCCCCGCCATGCAAGATTGATATCAGTGGACGGTGTAGAGTCTGACTTTGATCACGTGGTGTTTCCAAAGAAGACGTACAAAGCTGATGAGAGTATGTGCACGTATGTCCAGTCCAAGAACACGTTAGTACTTACTGACAGGTACGCGAATACAGTATTCATGTACGACACCGTGAAGGGTACGTCCAGAGCAGTCATTAATGAGAACCTAAAGGAACCTCGTCGTGCCTGTGTCGGCCCTCATGACACGGTGTTGGTGTGCAGTAAGAATAACAACTCCATCGTGCACCTGAGTGTTGGAGGTGACAGTCTCGGTACCTACCCAGTTGATATGAAGTACCCGAGTAGCATATGTATGTCTAAGGATGGCACTAGGCTGGCGGTGTCCAACAGCGCTTCAGGCGCCAGGAAACTTCAATTGTATAAGATTTCACCGCAATGAGTTAAGTGACTAGTAAGATGTTATCCATGTGATAATGTTTTCTACACACATATTACATATGAACGTATATGTGTGGTAATGTATAATCAACGCGGAATACTTTTTCGATTGATTCATATTGAATGGTGTGTTATTAGATTTTATCGCATAAGAATGTCAAACTGCCTTTGCATAGTGAATTTACCATTATAAAAAATGTGTTTAATACCTTTAAAAATAATTCCAAAATATGGTTTCTATGTCAAACTATTTGAATGGATGTTAATATAGTGTTGATGTAATACTATTTTAATTCCCATTAAATGCAACTTATCGGGTGTGAATCATATTTCCAGATTAACACTGTACGATATACTATTAAAATGTTCAATGTTACTGTTGTGTCACTATGGCTCAATTGGTCATTGTCGGCTCACGTACTTCTTTAAAGTTACCCCGCTAACTCATAAGTATACTACAAAGTTCCCAGAGTACGGAAAATATAACAAAATTTACCCCAGAGTATGACCGGGTGCCTTATAGAATATTTCCGTACAATGGGTGCATTGTAGTATACTTAAGAAGTTAAGAATACCCGGGTAGTTTTTGAGTTCCTATAACGATAACGATCAATGGCGAGTCACGCTGCTCTGTAATTTAGCGCGTTAGATATTTGTCAATATAAATTAATATTCGGCCTGCGTGACTAAGATCATGTTTACCTCGAAAGCGTACGTAAACTATGCAGCGGTCCAA
>VMBQ01006440.1:39228-53730 GCA_007657795.1 Dreissena rostriformis | reverse complement strand
TGAACGTTATCCGTAAGGCCTTTCAACAAACGTGAACAAAAAGAGCACCATTGATCAAGGACATATGATTATTATCTAAATTCTGCAAACACGCTTACATCCAGGATGTCGCATATTTATTGTAGTATAAGGTATTGTTTGTATTTCGTGATATAAGCTCATGCACTGCCTTCTTATTCATTTTGCTATATAATTTACATTTCACCTTTGATCATTTCCTTCCGCCATAATTACAAGTAGCTAAGCTAATGTTCTACAGGAGAGCCAAAATTCATATGCCGATAACATGTTAAGAAATAAATGAAACACTTGTATTCTCCAAGTACATAATCGTGACTGCGGGCGGAAGTTTTGTATTGATTTATAGGATTTCTATTAAATATGATATCAGTTTTATAAAAATAAAACTTTGTCAACTTGTTTTTATCTTCTGGCGGCGATTTTGCTTGTGCACCACTGGCTGTGAGCCAACATTATATCCGTGTGTGTTGGTGCTATTTTTACTTTGAATAGTTGTATTACATTCAAGCTGAACACAAATACAATCGAATTAGCCTTGTGCTACTTTATTGTATCATCTACATGCCTTTATAGCTCGGTCGATTATTTGATGAGAATGACTGATTATTAGTCTTATGAACTCATACAATAAGCTTTTATTTCCGAGACAGTAACACAACAATTAAACGCAAACCATTTGTAGTTCAACCCCTCTGTAATATATTGATTACCAATGTATGTTGTTTACACCATGTTTATCTTTAAAGGGACCTGTTCACATTTTGGTAAATTTACAAACATGACAATAATTGTTTCAGATTTGCAAATTTTCGTTGTAGCTATGGTATTTGCGAGTAAACAGTAATACTGAACATTTACCATGCTCTTAAATATACATGATATGCATCGATTGACGATTTAAAAAACTGGAAATTATAAAGCGTTATTTTTTGACATTACGAGGATTGCTTATATGAAGAATAAAATACACCAATCACTGTATCAGCACTGATGGCTGAGTGGTGTAAGCGCCGGACTTTTACTCCAAGAGTCAACGGTTCGACCCCAGGTGTGGATTTGTTCACTTGTCTTTTTGGTTTAAACAATATTTATTTAGCTATTCATATACAGCATGTCAGCAATATAATACAATAACAAAGATACTAGCTACTTATGACAAAATATGCTTAACATAAGGGCTGCACAAGTGTAAATTAACAGAATTAAGAAAAAAGCTCGAAGCTTATACAATGTCTCTCTTCTGTCATTTGGAAATGCTGCTGATTAGGTGTAAACAAATGAGAATATAACTACAATGTTCATATTGTCAAAGCAATGAATAGCGAATAAAATAAGTACATATCAGAATACAGTATCGGAATGAAAAAGGATAAAGGAAATAATACACAAATGAAATAAGATGGTGTAGATCGCGCAAGAGAGCAGAAAAAAAAAGAGATAAAAGTGACAGAGTTATCGCAACTTAAGAAAGTAACGATAGGAAAGGAAACAGTTGCGGGGAGGGGCATCGTTAGCAGGACTAGGTCTGTTCATGATAGGAAGTAATGTTAAAATCTATNTCTGTTATATATTGATTACCAATGTATGTTGTTTACACCATGTTTATCTTTAAAGGGACCTGTTCACATTTTGGTAAATTGACCAACATGAAAATAATTGTTTCATATTTGCAAATTTTCGTTGTAGTTATGGTATTTGCGAGGAAACAGTAATACTGAACCTTTACCATGCTCTAAAATATACATTATATGCATCGATTGACGATGTAAAAACCTGGACATTATAAGCGTTATTTTTTTAAATCACGAATATTGCTTATATATAGTATAAAAAACACCAATCACTGTATCAGCACGGATGGCTGAGTGGTGTAAGCGCTGGACTTTACTCCAAAGGTCAACGATTCGAGATAAGGTGTAGATTTGTTCACTTGTTTTTGTGTGTGTTTTATTCTTGTTTTATACTGGAGCTATTTAGTTCCGATGTTTACATTTATCAATTCAAAGCATTGTATGACAAACTTCAAAACATGCCAAAGTCTGCGAACAAGTCCCTTTAACAAGAAATATCATATGGTAATAATATTAACATCTGCTAAGAAATACGTGTACCGGCAATTATGTTTATGTGACCTTGATGTGTGAAATTGTGAATTTCATTAAACGCTTTCATTTTCGAAACGTGTTGTCTTTTTTTCTTTTTGTTAACGGTATTAATTTGGTCAACAATAATGTATAATTAAAAAAACTGTTATAAAAAATATAATTAAATGAATAAATATACATTGCGGAAGTAAGTTTGTGCAAACAATTTGAGCTCGTTGTTTATTTTCTCTTCCAAGTACTGTACTGAGATCCATCTAGATATATTCAAACATGGGCATTCGTTCGATCGTTGGTAGCGTTTTGGTGTGTATATTTGCCTATATCTGTCGCCTATTGATGTACGTGAAGTTGGATTTGTTCAACCAAAAGCAAGGAAACGGAAAAATTAGCACCAATGGAAATTTCTCTGTTATCATGGTGTGTAATGAATCTGCTAACTCAAGTGTAGTTGAAGAGGAAGCTGATTTTGATCACCATGTCAATAGCCCTATAATAGCGTACACAACCGAACAATGTAACGAGTGTAAAGATTTGATGAATGGTAAGATATTGTTTTTTTTTTGTTTTTGTTTTTTTAAATTTATGTCTTCCTTACATTCGAATGTCTTGAAATTGTGTCTTATTCCGATATGTTTCACCACTAATTATTACACATTTCTTACGTCAATAATCATACTTTGCGCTTAGCATTTCCGGTGTTTCAATAAAATAGAAATTAAAACGTCTCTCAAATGCATAATTTTGATGCTATTTCATAATTGTGATGGGCTGCCTACACGGGTTTATATTGACAGTCAATCAGGAAAAGAGAACACGCATATATGGCGTGACTCTCGTTGTGCACGCACCAATCAGATGCTTCAGTCGTTACAGTTTTGTTTGACTTCAAATCTATGCATTTAAGTTCGATTGCATCAAAACCGTATGACTTATAAGGACTTACTCATTCCTTTTGTTAGAACACATGTTTGTATCAGACCATTTCGACACATGCGGGGACACCACATCGACTACTCCTAAGCGTTGTAATACTCTCTATGTTTGATTCCCATATTTCCTTCTCCAAAACGTGAAATGAAAGTGATTTTTAAACAATTATTCTTAACAAATCTTCAGTATTATATGTTTGTATTTTCCCCTACTGCGCTTCTGGAAAATGATATGAAGAATGCCCATATGCACACAATCTGAAATCTGTAGTTTAAAACTAATGCTAAACGCTTTTTTTTTAAATCTGGGTCGGTTTAAAAAAAAATGTACATAACAAGAACATGATTATCATTTCAGAGAGTTTAATGTCTGTTTGCTGCGTTTGCATTGCAACGGCGGTTGACCAACCGAAAAGTTAGGATTACATTGTTTAAATTGTATTTTTTTTTTAATATACGCTTAAGTTTCCATTTTTGTAACTTTGTAATTCCTTGCATAATGGAATGTTGTATACAAATCAACATAATTATGCAACCAACTTAACACATTATGCCGCGTATAATAGTATTATGAAGACAAGTTCGTCCAAGGGCGATATTTTGAGGATGCACTTTGAAAATGCATGTCATTTGTGTCGCTTAAAATAGCTGGCCATTGTTATGAGACGATATTGCGCAATTTTGTAATATTTATTTATATAAGTCATAAATGGTTAATGTAAATTTTATTTAAAATATGTACAATGTTATATATTGAATTGTCAAAGCATATAAAACATATTCAAATAATCGTATGTTGGTATAAAAGAAAAACATGTAAAAAGATCCGCCGAGCAAATAAGGTTGCATTACATGTAAAAGAGCTTAAAGCTTATAAAAAAGACATTTCATTTGTAGTCCAATTAAAAAACAAATGAACGCCTATATGTGTCGCAAAAAAAATAGACGTGAACAAAAACAATGGGTGAAAAAAAAAACCCACTTCGTTCAGCAAGTTTAGCCTGCAATGACTAAATGGTTTGAATATTTCTGGATTGTTTGGGCCGAATGATCCAAGTTTGTTTACGATTGACTTTGATGTTGACAATAGGTTTGCAATAATTGCGCATATTTTGGTTTTACGTAAATAGCGGTTTGTTATTGTGTGAATAAGCTTGACTCATTTGTATTAAGTCTTCCGAAAATTTTATTTCACTTAATCAGATGTACAATAAAAAAAAGTAACTAAAACGGTACTTCTTTTTTTGCATACATAAATAAATTACTGTGATTTTGTGGATCGGAGTAGATCAAGCGCGTGACTCTGAAAACACGGTATTAACGTTCAAAAGAAAAATACAATTTAAATGGAATCGACACAACACAAAAAAACATCATCTTAATTTTAATAAAGCGTTCGTCATTTTGTAAAATATCAGACAACTGTAGTATAACAGCTTGTCATTTTACTATTTACCATTTAACTTTATCCACTTATGACATTCAGAGTGTATAAAATGTCGTCGCTGAGTCTTCACTACTACGTTATGTGCATACCTGCCCCTGTGACCTTCCAATGGAAAACATTTAATTTTGAAACAAAGTAGTTCAAATTTACCCCAACTGCTAATACAATAAATAGAAACATTGCTGGAAAGTCTACGTATCCGCACCAACTGAGATAAATTTTAGGCAGGGTAGTAGAACACACCGAATCCTCACTTATTTTAGCATGTTGCATTAGCGAGAAAAATGAAATTTAACAGTCGTGTTCGATACTTAACAAAATAAACATAATTAACAATAAAAATTCGCGAAACCAAAATCGCTGTGTTTATTTGAATAAACCGACACTAACGAGCATCTATTTCGAATGGTAATTTTTCTTAAGTATATGTGGCTGTATAAGACCTAACGAACAATTGAGTCTCGTTCTGTAAAGTTTTGGCTAAATGCATGTGCTTTAAATGACGACCCAGATTAGCCTGTGCAGTCCTCACAGGCTAATGAGGGACAACACTTTCCGCCTCAACTGGATTTTCGTTTAGAAGAGATCTTTTTTTTAAACGATTTTTTTTTATAAAAGCGGCAAGTGCCGCCTCTACTAAGCTAGTGCCGCTGCACAGGCTAAACTGGGACGATTCTTTACGCTCATGCATTTAGTCCAGTTTTCCCAGAACGAGGCTCAATTATTTAAATCGGCATTATCCCGCTAAAACCTAAGCTATACGCTGTCTTCGTTAATTACCATGATTGAACATGTCCAGATAACATTCTCGGGTCACATGGGACAGCCTTCCGACTTACAGTTCAATTCCCGGCAACTTCCAATCTCGAGAGCTGTCCGGCCTTGTAAATGTAGCACAACAGGCAATCCCGGACAGGCCTGGGTGACAGAAATGGGTTTTCGCAAAGTAGACGTGTGAAGGTTTTGTTGGGATAATGACCTCTTCTGATTAAGCAATGAGTTGATTGAAGACAATGGGGAGAACGTGCTCGCCATAGCGACGCCTGTGAATATTGTTTTATTTGTGTGCAATTTGAAAAAAAAAAAAAAAAAANCACACATATATATAAATCGTAGTATTTAATTACAAACTAAGTAACGTTAGTGACTGTAGCATATTAGTTTGATTGTCATGTTTTAAGCTACGCATGACGGGATTATTGCAACTTTTTGTCCGATTTCGTATCTTTGTTTCTACGCAAGACCATTTCATAATCTATTTCATTAATATAGAAATATATGTTTGTATAAATACATAAAATCAATAACTAACGTTGTGCAAAATAAAAAAAATAAATACCTGATTACGTGATATTTTCTATTGGGTTTATAGAAAAAAATCCTAGCAATCCTCTGTTCAGCAACGAGAAATTCTTCTATTGCTTTCTAAACGTTTTGATGCGTCTTTTAGATCCACTGATGTTTATTCGTCTCTGCAAGACACAACGTCACCTGACAACAGATTCGCAAAAAGAAGTGCAATAGGGACAAATGACATAGAGCTGCAAGGTAAATTGTATCTTGTCCGTATAGAAGATTAACGTGTTCAGATGTACGAATGTCATATTCTTTTTTTGTGTTTTGAAAATATATGTTAATATGTAAAATTAGGGTAAGTATTGGCAAAACGAGTTGTGACAACGTGTTGGCCATTACACATATACATTTACAGTCTGTCGCATCGGTTTGTGCATATATATTATGCTTGTAAGTGTTTCTATCGTCTAGGCCACACAAAAATATAGGTCCGTTTCCGGTCTCCTTGGGAAAAAAACTGGGTCGGTAGGTAGGGATTTTTTTTTTTATTTTGTCTTTCGGGTACTAGAATGGAGAAATGAACCGAAATAAACGAAAATGAACACATTTTTTTTTTGGCCACCCCAATAAAAAGTTGAGGGTCGGCGCCGATTCTGGAGACACGGTCGGGCGACCGGAAACGGACCTATTTTTTATTTGGCCTCGGGTTTTCGCCGAAAAAAATATTTATTTATTTATTTCAATACAAATACACCAGTGCACGTTGACCAATGAGACCTAAGTTACAACTTCATTTTCAATATTATAAATAACAACTTCCTTTATAATATTATATTATTCTAATCGACGTTCATAAATTATATGATGCGGGCATGTTATCAGGTACTTAAAGCCACACACCTTATTTGGCATGGTAAATTTAAGTATAAATAAGAAACATATTTTATCAATGCTAATTAGAATATATCTGGTGGTTACAAGGTAGAAATCCGTCTTTTTTGCGCTTTAAAACTTAAAAATAATCGCGTTTGTCGTCTAGAAATCCTACGTTCGGTTTTAAAAGCGGTATCGTTTGAAAAATAATAAATGACTTGCTAACTAGGCTATAGATTTAATTTGATATATGCCAATTAGAATATATCTGGTGGTTACAAGGTAGAAATCCGTATTTTTTGCGCTTTAAAACTTAAAAATAATCGCGTTTGTCGAATTGGACGTATACGTATAGAAATCCTACTTTCGGGTTTAAAAGTGTTTGAAAAACAATAAATTACTTGCTTATTAGGCTATAGATTTAATGACAATTTTGCACACTCTCAAATTGCATATATATGTATTGATTAACATGTACTTGATTTCAAGGTTTGTGGCTTTAATGTAATATCTTTAAATAGAACCTACACAATCTTTTAATAGAAACACGTGTGCAATGTTCGAACAGTTCATGCAACTATTTAAGAACGAACGCACACGTAGTAATGTTCATTTACTGGAGCGAAGCTTAATATACATGTAATAAAAGTTACAGAATAAGTTAACGCAAAGAGTTTTTTGTGTATTTACAATTACATGTACGGTACTGTAAATTAATTCGATATATTCTAATATGGATACTTGTGCTATTGGTGTTAGTATCTTGGTATGTATGTTTGCCTATACCTTTCGGCCATTGATGAATGTGGGGTTGGAGTTGTTTAACAAAGATGACGGACAAGGGAATGTAAGCATCCATGGACATTTCGCGATTATCAAGGTGTGTCATGAATCTGCAAACGCAAGTGTAGTTGCCGAAGATAAAGTCTATAATCACCCTGGCCATGGCACTATTTCAGCGCACAAAACCGAAAATTGTACGGACTCTAAGGATTTGATGAGTGGTACGACATTGTTTGTTGAATTTATTTCTTCCTTTAATTTGATTTCTTAAAATTGTATCTGATTCCGATATGTATCATCACTAAACATTAAATATTTCTGACGTCAATGATATTATTTTCATATCACCGTAGTCTATGATTCTATTAATGAAAGATTTAAACGTCTTTCAAATGCAATATATGATGTATAAATATGATGCCCACATTGGAAATGGTGCGCGAAGAAGTAAGTTTTTCTTTACTGATACATATGAATTTCAGAAACCCTATTTGTGGCGATATATGGAGCTAACTATTTCATAATATTGCTGGGCTGCCTTAACGTGTTTACATTGGCAGTAAAGCTGGAAAAGAGAGCACAGATAGATGACGCTAATATCGCGCTGCACGCAGCATTCGGGTGTTTGATTGGTAAGAGTTTTGGTTAAGTTCAAATTCATGCATTTAAGTTCGATAGCATCAAAATCTAATGACATATTGAAAAGCTATCTGATTCATTCATTTGGTAAGACATTTTCTTTGTATTAAACCCGGGACCCTAAAGACACATACGGTGACACCATTTCTACTTCACCTAAGCATCATTGTACTTGCATGTATTCATGCATCTCCCGCCCAAAACGTGATATAGTAAAATTGTATAATTATACTTTATTACTAGCAAGTGCTATATGCTAATATTTAAACATAATGACAATATAACATGATATAACGAAGAAGTTTAATTTGCTTGAACTCTATTTGTGTATAGTTATAATCATTTCGTAATTAAAACACATCTGATATGTGAAATGTGTCAATACCAATAACATGAGTATCATTTCAGAGAGTTTGATGTTTGTTTGCTACGTACTCTATGCAACGAAGGTTGGCCAAACTATAGGTTTATCCGCCACCGACCTTACGGCGTACTTCTATGTCATGGCCCTCTTAACCGGGTTGTTCTTCACCTTGATGTTATGCACGTTCGTCATACCTGGTAAATTTAGCTATAATTTAAATGAGTTCATATAAAATTTGAGTGGAATTAATGAAAAATAAGCTTAACACCGCGTAACAATAATTTCACGAAGTTAATTTAAAGTCCAATATCACTTTATGTCTAAATTTCAGACCTGACCGCAAAAGTGACAATTGTCAATAAATAAAAAAAACATGTAGAAGTATTTCAATTTAAAGAACTTGCCCGAAGCCTTAAACTTATTTAACTGACTTTATTATTTTTTTAGTGACAAATTGGCTGAGGAGTAAGGAAGATGCCACCGCTGATAAGCTTATTCAACCACAAATAAATGCGTTATAACTGGGCGATCGTTACAAATTGTTTAAACGAGTTGCATATAACGCTAAGATCTTTTCAAAACTGCTTTCGATGTTCAGCGGCAATTATTACGGATGCCTAAGTGTCAGTGTTACATGAATATTGCATATTTCAGTACTTTTATTTGTAATAATAGAAAACGCAGAAGCAGCAATCATATTTTTGAAGTAATAATGCAACTGTTATTCGTTTACGATTGGCGTCTTTGAAAGCGGTAGTTAAATGGATGTGTTTTGTTATCTCAATGTTATAATCATCATAATCATAAACATTTGGTTTTCCAACATGGCTTTAATTTAACGTGAGTTTCCCAAACCGTAAGCTCATCTATAATTACATGTATGTTGTAATTCATTAAATACATTTGCCCGTATTTGTTTTTAAGTATAGTAACATTAGCATTCAATAAGTCCATAGGAAAACACCATCTATGTATAAGAAGTCTACATTGGATTTTATCATTTTGAGACTACATGTTATGTTTAAGTTTTAAAATTGTATTATTTCTAAGTGTAAAGTATTTTTAAAGAATTCACACACTATGCACAACTGTTAGTCCGCTGTATTTATTTCTGTTTGTTTTGCGCGAATTAAATTATATACAACGCATAGCACATTTAATTCATCAATATTTAAATCAAATTGATATTATAATACTATAAAATCCTTTAAAAAATCAAATTAAGGTTCTTCATTTTTGAAAATATCAAACATATATCGACATTTATATCCCAAGGATTTTATTACGGCACAAGGGCAACGACTCGCAGCTGGTAATGGGTTCGTTATTTATATCTAATTCTACATGCGCAATTGTTAAGTTCTACATTACTGCAGATCCAAAACCAGGACGAAAACATATTTGAGTAGTGGTACCCCTGATTTCAAAATATAGGCAATTCTACCCCTGTACTGAAAGGACCTGGAGAAAGGCCTGAAAGATGTTCGGTGAAAAGCATTTAATACCATTAAGAACACTAAACTGTAGGTCATTTTACTATGATTTACGTGTTTATAGTAACACAATAAGTGCTGACATATACGTTTATTTAACACGAAATAACATTATTTCTTTGACAATTGTAACACATGTACTATTATATTTCTTTGTGTTTTGTAGAATGTATTTATTTCTATAACCCTTTTATGTTTACGTTTAACAGAGTATTATTAACCCGCCAAATTTCGGCTTCTATATTTGACATCGATCGATAATAATGCCGTACTTCTTTACAATTCTCTACTGAACTCTTTGTCAAATCATGAAAGTATTTGCAAGTACTTCGGTCGGCCCCAAACCTCAGAATAAAAGGTAAACATAAACACAATATTCTAGAATTCCAACATATTAACTCTGATATGTTATTGAAAAACGCGCCTATAGCGGACACGTAACGTGGCATGCACGGCGTGAACTTATTTTGAATTATGTTTACTACTTGTGTTTTGTTTTGTTTTGTTTTGTTGCTGTCTCGACAAATAGATAAAATCACATTTGTTTATCATTTTCGGTTATTCAAATGTGATGTCCCAGGCTGATCACAAGCAGCGGTATCGTATTTTTTTTTCGAAAAAACGCGTTCCCCCCGCCCACAACATACCACTTGTGATCAAAGTCCCCCTTTCAAACCCATCCCATGACCCCAATGTCCCTGGGATGATTGATTGAGGTTTAGACGTGCTTAGAAACATGTTCTTTGATGATGGGGACAAGGAAATTTAATTTGAAAAAAAAAACACAAAAAAACATCCCCCATCATATTGATAATATATAGACATGGTATGAAAACACTATATGCCTATTGATGAAAGATTATGGAACACCGAAATCACTTGTTTTTTTACACAAAAAGTCAGGGACGTCACCATCCAAACGTAATATCTAGGTAAATACTGTAAATTGACAAACGATAAAACTATTAATTTAAACAAGCCTGATTCGATATTTTCCCAATTCAATACAACAACTAGTCAATATTCGAATGGTTTTCGAATTTATAGTACAAACTTATTTTTACTTAAACTGTGTTCATGTTGAAAGAATTTTGAAACGCTTCATCTGAAAAGGTCATTTGATAAATAAATTTGGTGTAGTACACTGAACAATGAATAAGCTTAGCGTTTTACAAACGTTTTACAAACAGGAAGTTCGACATTTACAAATTATGTTGTGTGCGAGAAATATTAAACACATTTAATATTGTCATTATGTGTATTGAATGATATGAGGTATTTGTCGAAACTGGTTTGTTTGAATGCAAATATGCTGCTGTGGGTCCCAACGGAGGGGTTGTTAACATATTGTTTGTAGTATGATACTACTGCATGTGAGTCTGAAAACTAATATGGTATTGACGTTTGCATATACATTTGTATATTGGAAGGCCTTTGATAAACGTCATGCATTATTTATTCAGCCACACAGACATTTCACGGATATAATGTCCTGTTGTATAGGTTATATGTATTGGATATGCTGTTTAACATCCCTCTTTATTTCTATAATTCATAAAAATGAACTTAAAACATTTGAAAAAAGAATATTTAAACGTGCCCGAAAGTTTTTCTTTATTATCTTAACACACCGTAGTTGAGTAGTGGTAAAATAAATTTGTTAAATGAACATCTTTATAACAATGTTTACTCATATCAATGTGTAATATTGATGTTTAAAGCCCAAAACCGTATATATTCTGAAGTGGTCAGTGTTAATTCCTGATTAAAGTAAAAAACTGCGATGGATTAATAATAATAATAATAATTATAATAATAATAATAATAATAACTTTATTTCACGAAGATATCTCATTAAGTAAATAACATTTCTTTTTTACAATGTGGTCTTCAAAAACACAGTATATGTAAATATAACTCAACAATGTCTTGAATACTGCAGTCAGCCTTAAAATAATTACAAAAGCAACATGACTATAATAATAAAATAATAATAATAATAATAATGATAATAATTAATAGTAATAATAACAATAATAATAAATAATAAATATTTCATTCTTTCATATCAACAGACAGTCACAAAGCATACAGAAGGGAAAAAATACCCCCAAAGCGGTATTTTAATCGATACAATCCACATACACATCAAAACAAGTTTTGCGTTTGTAGCAAATGATTTTTAAAGTGCCTTTTAAAGGAAATAAGTGAAGGTGCTTGTCTTATATTATTTGGAATAAAGTTCCAAATATTTCTCGCACAATAGGCAAAAGTACGCTTTCCGTAATTGGTTTTAAATGCAACAGATGATAAATCGTTGCATTTAATACGAAAGCAAAAACATATATATAAAACACTTGTCAAATGCAAAGTAAGTTAATATATTTAATAATTTGTTAGGTCTGTAATTTAATAGTAAATTTTATATAAAAACAAAAACAAAAAACAAAAAAACATTTAACCCAATAGGAATATAGAATACCAATATTAAACGTCGGTTAGTGCTTAACTCTTCCCCTAGTAACATCACTTTGTTAATCTTATACAATTGTTTACATGTATATGGTGTGAATGTTATTTTGTTTAAGTTCAATGATAAACTGCAATAATCATCATGCTTAAATATAATTCACAGCAATATGGTGAATGAAAAAAGCTTCGTATTCAACTTGGACCGTTAACGACTGGGTAGTAATTCATTTACAAGCATAATATATTACTATATACGAGTTGAATGTTCATAAAAAAGAGTTGTATGTTTGTTCATTTAGGTATTTTAGCACATTCAAATATACATCAGTTGAATAAAAATAAGGCAGTAAGGTGTTTATGCATCTGGTTTTATGCGTCGGTCAGAGTTTAATCCATATTAAGACGGCCCGGCGTTTGGTTATTATCCACCAATAAAAGGTATTTAACCATTTTCTCAGCGTCTGTTGGTTTGGACTGCCTTTTTGTACATAAGCAGTGGGGTAAAATAAATGTAAACGGACCTTTAAAGCAGTGTATATAACCGTACAAACACATAAATTGTATTTTCATCAAACGACTCAAAAGTATCTTTCCCTTTTTTTACAAATAAATTTACTGAATATTTGGCCTTCGTATTCTGTGTCACACAACAATGGTTGCACGATATACTGTCATCTTCGTTTAACCAAATACTCGTGTGATCAATGGCTACATGTATTTAAACAAGAAGCGATACAGCGTGTATATACAAGTATGTGCAGTAAAATGCTTCAACTTGCGTTGTCATAATGTTTCTATTATCCCTCCTGAAGGGTATACACACATATAAATTGGAAATTAACAAGTTTGTCTATTCATCAAATCGGGTGCATACGTTTGTTAAATTAATGGACATAATCAGTGTATGAACATAGTGATGTCCTTTAATATCGACATTGTGGTGACTTTTGGTAATGTTTAGTTAACAAGTCTCATGCCCATATTGGCAGAAAATGAAAACAGTTAATGAAGTACTTCCGATCATAGAACGCACATACGCACACAGGTTAATTAAGAAGCTACACAAGATATTTACTACAGTAATGCGTTGAATCTACCCATGATATGTCAAAACAATCATCAGTATACACAGACCCACGACGCTTAAGAGAAGTGACGGATTACTGTTGAATTCTTAACGAACCCACAAGGTATTTAGTTTAGTTTTGCCTTTAACCTACAGATGCAAACCCATTATTTGTCTAAACAGTAACCATAAACTATTTGTCCAATACATATTATTCTGCTTTAAAAATGGCGTGTACACTTTATTTTTTTCTTAAACGGTATTGCATCGATAATTTAAAAGAATGACGGAAGGGCATACCCCTGCCAAAACCACCCCACCCGCGGCTCCAATGTACCGGACCTTCCTACGAGCTTGCAGTAGTCACACAGAAGTATAACAAACCCATTTTCGACCACATGTACACAATAAATAGGTGGTCTATGGGAGTGGTCAGTCCTTCCCAAAACCGTCGGTCCTCGGCTTTTGCCGATAATAAATTGGACAAGCCGATAATGATTCTAATATTGCAGGACCTCGTGGCCGCTAATAAAACTATGGCAACATTTGGAATTCCATAAACTTTTTTCAGAAAAGTATCAATGCAAAAGTAAGATTTTACCGAATGTTTAATAACTCCGATAATGTAAAACGTTTTTTCATTGGTTTCATTTTTTTAAATGACGTAGTAAGTGTATATACTGTATCCGAAGATTTTTGCTAAGTCGTCATAGAGAATAACATACTACGTCATCACTAAATGAGTACATTCCGCAAAGTACAACCGCAATGTATGATTACTGTTACGTACATATACATGTGCATATTGGATGTGTGTTATAAGTATTATACTAATGTTAAAATTTTGTTAAAAAATCTCATTTTTGTCTTTCTTCTAAATATTTCTTTTTTGGGCCGGAAATGATCAGTCCGGGCCGGCAATGGCTGCATGATTATAGGACCTCCTGGCCGGCAATAAAAAATATTTTTGGGAAGGACTGGGCACATGCATTATGCCCAGTTTTTTCAGAACGC
>VMBQ01006440.1:0-38989 GCA_007657795.1 Dreissena rostriformis | reverse complement strand
TATATATATCCATTTGTATAACTAAACATAGTAAATAGCCGATGATTAAGCATATAAAAGGTGCTTAGAGCAAAATAACCCAGCTAACGTGTGTATTAAAGATTTGTTTACAGGTTCACCAGTGTCTTCACGACAACAAGAATGTACAGACCTGCCCCTGTGACCTTTCAGGGGAAAAATATTAATTATGAGCCAAAGTAGGTCAAATTTACCCGGGCTTCCCGGGTATTCGCCAAAGATATAATTTAGATCCAAATAGACCAGTGCACGGTGGCCAATGAAACCTTAATGTGCACTGGTAAAAACAAATAAAAAAGAAATAAAAAAATAGACAATTTCAAGACAATTCATGTCTGAACGCAGCTCCACCAAGGGAGTGCAGATCACGGCTCTGCCTTTATGGCCACTCTCGTCGTCACCGGCTGTCGTCTTCATCCCCGAGACGGTTTCCCCAGAGCGTTGAGTGCACTGGGTACCGCCGCCCCGGGTCCCCTCTCTAAAGCCACCCCCTCGATGTCCTGGATTTCTCCAGGTCCGCCCCGTCCGACTTCTACTCTGGTAACCCCGCTGTCCCGCTGTCCCCTTCCCGCTACAGGCGAGTATGGTGGTGACCAGCTCGTCCATACATCTTCGTTAACAATACTAGGTTTGGTAAACTCCCGATCCTTACGTTCAAACAGACAGCGAAACCCGTTCCTCTCCTGAACTCAACCCTGGACAACCTCCTAGACCAGGGCAATGAACCCCTACGGACGAAAATTCCGCTTGGGGACAACCGTCATCATGTTCAGGGAGACAGCGAAGTTTAGCAGAGTAGAGAAAATGTCCGGCTCGAGGAATGACGGTACCCGCTGGATTAGCAGAGCCGCTCGCAGAAGATCCCCTATCGGACAAGTCTTCAAGAAAATCTTCTGCGGGTGACTCTCGCCCCGGTCGCGACGTGCATGCTCCAGCAGCTGACCGGGATAACCCAGCTAACGATAATCCAATTCTATATATACACACGATATAGTGACACATTTTGTGCACCCATGCGCAGACACGGACAGCTCCGAACGACTCCGGCATTCATCGAAAACAATCGGAGAACCAACGAAATGTAAACGAGAAGACGTTTTGACGGGACGGATTAAAAGGCAAAATGTACACACTCTTATGTTTTAAGATGAATCAGAGCTTTTATAAATGGTATTTTAATGCGTAATTTTAATTCAACATCTTTAAACCTCAAACTGAAAAGACATTAACATTCGATCGACATTAACAAAGGTAACATCTATTTACCCTTTTACATTCGTAGACTAAGAGTGGGTAACACCAGTATAGCCATCTTTCTATACAATCGTTCTTCCCTTGTAAGAAAGATAAAAAGATACTTACCAATATAATTTGTCTATATCATATGTAGATAAGTCAGTCTATTTTTTCTTCAAAATGTAACAGCTATTCATTTTACTATCGTACGAATAGGATCAATATCAATATGACTTTAATATCTTAAATGGAGCTAGGTATACTACATTTAAACAATTATTTAAACTACGTTGAGCTTCAGTGCCCATGATTCGCATTTGTATCCATGTAATACACACGAATTCTTTGTGAAATATTTATGTTTCAATAATACACATGTCGGTGATATAAACTTAAGTGTTTGCATATCCATACATATGATCCAATACTATCGTTTTACATGATATCATGTTGCGGCCCACTGATCGCGTACGGTTATGAGGTTTTTGTTAAACCCGGAAGAACTGTAAGAGGAATAATTACGGTAATCGATCGCCAAAGCACAATTAAATAAATATATATTTGAATATTCTTTAAAGCGTAATATTGTTAAACCTAAACACGGATATACATAGAAGTTTGTAGACGCGGACGTCGATGATCTTTAGCGTTTTATTTAATTTCATTCGAACGTTTATACGATTGATGTGTAAAGAGTTAAATGTGGATTTAATCATCTACTATGTTAAAATGACACTACATTGGGTGCAGCTTTATGTAGTTGGAGGCTTTATAGTTTTACAAGGTAAGACAATTTCTATCTTTATGGTATGATAAGTGTTTTGCACAGACATATACGAAGGTATAATTACAGTATACTAAGTGGTAATAAAAACATATGAACATTTCCACATGGGAATGTCTGTAGAGCTAAATCAGCTAACAAGAGTATGTGTCCATGCTAAATGTTTTGATGAATTAGTGTTGCCTTTGTTAATTTAGAG
Source organism: Dreissena rostriformis (assembly GCA_007657795.1). Lineage (NCBI taxonomy): Eukaryota > Metazoa > Mollusca > Bivalvia > Myida > Dreissenidae > Dreissena > Dreissena rostriformis. The sequence continues at coordinate 36,752 of VMBQ01006440.1, read as the reverse complement.
GATACACGTTAATAAACGTGGTTTAACACAGTTTCTAACGTAGCACTATATGCTATGATTATAACGAATCCTGTTAATTGAAACATACAGGTTATTAAACAATGTTTAACACCGTGAATGTCGTAGAATTATATGTTATGATTAGAGATAACGTGATTGCTTTGAACCATGACCACGGATAACAGTACTTATGATCGATGTATATTAAGTAAGCGATGGTAGTTTAGAAAACATATGCAAGATGTATGTATAAATTGGAAATAGAAATAACCCAAACTAAAATAATTAACTGTTCTCATTGAGTTATCTCCCTTTTGTAGACGAATATGCATTAAATTGACTTAAACCCCCGATGTTTTACACGATCGCTTCTTTGCACTCCTTAAAGTGCAATGAATGTCGATTGTAAGAAAATATATGGGAGTTCTCACTATAAAATAAGCATAAATTGATAAGAACTACACTGTTAACTAAATGCACGACATGTGTCGTTCTGATATTTGAATTATAGTAAAATAACTGTTAACTATTTAATTTTATTTGCACTCAGTTTACATTAAAAATTGTTAATACCCACCTTGATTGAATTGTGTTTGTAGTAAATGTCCAATTTGATTTGCATGTAAATAAATACAATAAAAAACGCAAAATCATACGATAATAATAATATAAACGATGTAATACATCAGCTGCAACAGTTAGGGAGAAAACTTTTCAAAGGATGTGGTCTTTTATTTGTGGCAAGGAAAATGTACAAGACACGAAGCCCACATACAAAAAAACAACAACATAAAACTTACACAACTGAGGTCAACACCTCGGCATAGTTAAAACGTATTTACATCGAACTCTATTTCATTTTCATTTGAAGCTCTGGCACAGACCCCGACCACAACGCCTAAACCGCCGGCGGATGTCTACTGCTACGAATGTGAAAGTAGCGTTGTCGGCAGCGTCTGCAATGATCCGTACAGCAAGAAACAGCTGACGCCAGTGAAGTGTAACTCACGGACGTGCTTCAAAAAGAAAATAACGCAGAAGGATGGATCGACCGAAAAAGGTTGGTGTTTAAAAGTATTTCTCTTAAAGGGACCTTTTCACAGTTTGTACAAATGATATTTTTTTTNTTTTTTTTTTTTTTTTTTTGTCACGGATTCAAAAAGTAAATGAGCAATGTACATCCGTGAGCAAAATTACACTAATGACGGAGACTTATACTGAACATACATCTTCGTTTACGAATAATTATCGCTAGAAATTGATAAAATTATTAAGCGTTAAAAACGCAAAACGATTAGATAATTTCGAGAGTTCTATTGTTATCGTTATATTTTTTTCCATGCGTGGTTTGCTTATCAAGTATAAAATACACTGTTAATGATAGCCGCCCGGATAGCCGAATGGTTTCGGCGCTAACTTTTTCTCCTTAAGTCAGTGGTTCGAGCCCAGGTGGTTATAACTCTTTTTCATTCTTTAATTTTATTCTTGTTCTATACTGGCAATTTGTAGTTCCGATGTTAACATTTATCAATTTAATGACAAATTTCAAAACATGCCAAAATCTATGAACAAGTCCCTTTAAATCAACTACCACTTTTTATGTAAATACTGGCTGTGCACACTTCACTTTCCTCAAAATATTGATTTCAAATGCAAACAAGGAAAATGCTGAACAAATAAACGTGCATTTAATTTATGCATTTATGCTTTTCGCATAATGCCCAGACGCTGTGTCGATTTTATTTTCGTAATTGAATCAAAACTTCGTCTTAACTTTGACAAGGTATCGTTTATGTATTTGCCAACTGTTGCAGGAATAAGTCGAGGATGCCATGATACGACCTATAGGACAGACGTATGCGAAGACAAGATGGGAACCTCGAGCCAGATTGGGTCCACGTGTTACTGTAATACCGACAGGTGTAACACCGGCGGCATTCCGTCGTTGAATACTCTGGCAAAAATTACAACATTTTCTCTGACTGTGATAATGTTCTTGGGGATCGCAATGTTTTGATTTTGTTAAATTTATCGATGTTTGATTTTATTGACTTTGAAATAACTTATTGTTATTAAAACATGTTTGTATTGTACAATTTAATATTTGCCGTTTTATAGTCGATTTAAATTTATTTTATAATAACTATATGGCTACTTTTACTCTTACTCTTTCTGTACAGTTGGTGATTCTATAAAAGTAATCTATTACCCGAATTTTATTAAAAATGGTAGTACAGGTCTGGCATCTCCCAAATCTTGTATGGTTACATCGGTTATTTCAAGATGATGAAGTAAGTTATGTTCTTGAAATAATATCCTATGAGCTCGAAAATGAAATAGCGCAAAATGTCAAGTTATTGTTTGTGATTATTCGTAAGATTGTCTTTGCGGTTTAGTCTGTAATGTATGTAACCGGTATTTGTAAAATTGCAATTTGAAATGTATATACATTTTTGTCGCAAATGCAATCGTTGATGTAATTATTTCTTGTTTATGAATGTGTGTTGTGTATTAACGGCGATTGATGTATGCACTATTTATGTAGACCATGGCAATTGGTAAATTAACATTATGACTGTATTGATCATATGTGATTTTACAATGGGGGAAACAAAGAAAGGTTCACTAGCATATAGCATGTCATCTCACCGCACGACGTTTCATTTTCACAATATAACTTTCATCAATACCAGAATACAAGGAAAACTATTTGAAAATCAAGGGTAACGTGGTGTTAAATCAGTTAACACGTAATACAAAATTAATGAAGTTATTTAATTGATTAAAGATGCAAAAATGTACATTTGTGTTTTAATATTAAAATTTTCGGCGTGGCAGTATAACCTAGGTTTTGTATTTACCTTTAAATATACATGTACTGCCAATAACATGTAGGAGAAATGTCTCGCCAAACGAGACGACTTAAAAAGTCTACACTGCATTAGACAAGTTGACAAAAATGGCGATTCAGTATTGCGTTTTGCAACGATGCTAGCCGAATATTGAGCATCTATGAACATTCATGTCATATGTATTTTTATTAGCTGAAATTCGGATGTTTACATTCAGGATGTCTTAACAATGACTGCTGTCGATCTGTAGTTAACTGTTATGCAGAGACATTTTGTAACTATTGAATGAAATTAGATGGTTGGTGTCAAGTGTACTGGTGGGGCGATTTTGCTGAAATTTTGTGGTCGTAAAAACACTATGAACGTGTGTCATGGGGACAAAGTACGCACACCGAGTAAATAGTTTTATGAATTAACTCTATTTTTTTCTCAGCAAAATGAAAACACTGAATGATTTGATGTAGGACTGAATTACTAGAGTGGTTTAGCTGCTGTGAAAGTTACAAACACAACATGTATTTCGTGTGTTAGGAAAAAGTTCAAAACTACCTAAAAGCACGGGCGAATTGTCATATCAAAACTTTGTAGCGCAGAGAACATTAAGATGTTTACTTTGACAGTAAAAAATGAAGCGTGGTAATTAAATTTTGTCGTCCATATCGCGAACGCAGTTGATTTCTTAAAACGGAAGAACATAAATGCGCTGTATCGGTTAAGTGTAGATGGTTCAGTATTGAAACGATATTTCGTCGCTGTATACACCTTCCATGAGGACTGCGTGTTACTCGGGTGCTAATACCACAGTGAAANCTAACCCTCTCCCCCCCCCCCCCATGCGCATTACAATACCAGGCCTCGCATTAGGCCTCGCTCGTTGTCGTTATCCGCTTTCCCTGATACAATCCAAGTGTGTTTGTCGCACAACGATTGTGTAAACACCGCGAAACTGGATTGAACTGGATTTATTCATGAGCATTTCAGAAGGGGAAATTTGTATTGTTCAATTGGTCACGTGATAATGTTTGTGCGCATTAATACTAATACCATGCGATCAGAGCTATTTAGTTTGCGAATGCAGAATCTGGATGCAAAATGGTTAATTGCAGTAACGGACTTTATTCTTCGGTATACGTATATTATGTTACCTATGGGGCAAATTGCAGAAGGCAGTTACCCAAAAATTAAGTAATAGTTGACACAACAACTCTGGCGATACACCAGTTGTCAGGAAATAGTAGTATTTAACTATACTTAACGTTCGAATCACATATTTTCAACGATTTCAGGACCAAAGTTGACTTCTGTATAAAAACAACAACCACATGATTGTGGCTATAGTGCTAAAACATCGCATGTAAATATTCTAAATGTTGTTTTAAATTGGTTTATTTACTTTCAATGTTCAGATATGTACTTGGATGGTTTTGTGGTCACATATGCTATTGCCACATGCTTAAACATAACATTGACATATGATTCTTATATACAAATTTGAATGTTTCGGGGTCACACAAGACATAGTCATATGAGAGTTCAGAAATGTAACTCGAACGTGTCAGGATCAAACATGACATTAACATATCAGTGAGGTTGAAAGCGACCGAAAACCAACGACCTTCACGTAGCTTACGGTGCAAAGCGAGTTAACCTCCTCTGCGCACAATTCAACTCGGAGTAAGCAGGCGGGGGACGCACTGTCGTATAAACAAAACTCCTTTCTATTTGTGGTTCTGAGCGAAGGTTTGCTCGAGAGGGCTGACCGCTGAGATGAATATGATATATCCGTGTACCTTCACGATCGCTGTTTTGAGCAATGTCGTTTCTAAACGTGCATGGACTTGCCGATTCATAAGCTTCCGTCTGTATTCGATGTATTTCTTCAATATCCGCTGTGTTTCCGATGGTTTGTTGAGTAGCCCTAGCAACTGGCGAGTCGGCTATCTGGTTATGAACCGAAGTCCTATTTGCCGCTGCCCATCGCCGATTTGCAGCTCTATGTCCTTTTTTTGTAGCATGAATAACAGCAGCAACACATAAAGAACGATAATACGGTTAGAATAGCAGTTTCTGTTAGAGCGTGTTCCATAATGCTTTTCGATTTCTCTCTCTTACAATCAGAATTTCCAAAAATTGCAATTGTATTTGAATCTCCGATTAATTAATTAAGAAACTACTTTAAGGGTTTTATTTTATTCTTATAGATCAACTTTATCTACAATTATTTTTGGAATTTAAACGGACTGGATCTTAACCTTTAAATATGTAGTACACTGTCAATACCATACATTGATTTCATGAAGGTTTACCATGTAAAAAATGCATTTGTAATATTTTAAGTCCATGCAACGTTAAAAAATTTACGAAACTAGTATTTGTGTAGTTCAAGCATTCATTTAAATCTAATCAAACCTCACAAGATCATTTCAATCAAAACATATCGGAGATATATTCTTATCCGTGTTATTTATAATTTGTCGAAATGGTTTTCCATACATTGGAGTTGATGATAAATTCATGGACAGTTATTGAGGAGAAGCCCAGTCTGTAAAAAAAACAGTTCATTTAACAATGCATTTCAGATTTTAATTAAATTAAAGGTTTTGGGCGCAAGGCAAGCACATCTCTTGCCAAATAGTTTCTTCAATTCGGCAAAAGAGTTTTTGTATTCCCAGAATATGACATTGGTCTTTTTACTATAACATTTATGTGATAAATACCTGTATACGCGATAAAGATCCACCATAACGCATGCACAGACATGCTTATTGTTTTAATATAATATTTATCTTGCGTTTCAACATCATTAATTTAACGACAATTAACAAAAATAAATATAAAATCACATACTTGATAATGTCAGATACTCTGCCATGTCACATGAGATCTACTCAAACCAATAATTAATCAAATGTTTAAGAATGACGTGACTTAAGAATGTCAATTTTGTACCGATGACATTTTAAATAAACATTATTCCCCGAACTCTTCATAGTTTCGGAATATAAAATCCCCTGTTAACAATGCCTTGTTATAGTTTCACGAACTTTACAAAAAAATGTACAGATTAAAACTGTTGGGAATGTGACTCTGTATTACAGTCTTCACCTAATGAACTGTAATTGTAAAATGCTTTGAAATATTAATTTTAGTCTAACCTTGCTTTTTTACAGCTGTAAAGTGTGTAATCCGTTAATTAATTGAAACGCATACAAGTTTAGCATTTGTTCTACTGTTAGATTCACTGAAACTAATGTAAGTAAGTATCCTCGATCACATTTGTCCGGAAAATTCTCATGACAATTCATCAACACTATTAATAAACCAGTTTATTTAGTATTATATATGTCATTATTTACTCCTTAATCCTCCAGATCCACTAACTTCTGTACACGAGGACTTGATGCGAATATTTAAATGTTTCAATATGGTATATGTTCCGTTTAACTGACTGGACCAATCGATGACAGAGCCTCACACGTGCCGGTGTGCAGTACTTATATTATTCGAGTTCAATTAAGTCTGTGTTTTCTTTACTTCCAAAACCTGAATGATTTCACGGTGTTTGAGTGCGTTCCTTAGTGATTTCTTTAATACGCAATTAATGATGAATAAAATGTTATCAGTGATTGCAGTGTTGTATAACTGCATCCTGTCATAATGCTCATGACCCTTACCTTGATTTCGAAAGTTCGAGTCCGAAAAAAAGTTAACATACTGATGTGTGCATTTTCTGATTGTCTCTATCTTTACTCCTCTGATATCAATAAAAAAATACACAACAAACAATAATTGATGAATAACAATGAACAAATTAATTTCATATACGTCTGTCGTATCCGTTACTTTATAGATGCTTTTGATATAATCATATTATACCGTAGACCAGCTATTCATATATAGTATTACATAAATAAAAATATGGTTTTAAATAAATAAAAAAATATAACATAAATATGTTCTGGTATTCGTTTAAAATCCGACGATTCATTTTACAGGTATTTTACATTCATTAATTGCTCAACAGTCAAGCTTTGTTACGTTTTGGTGCCGCTTTGCACGCCGCTTTGTGGAGCCATGAAAGCACCGTTCGTGTGAACCATGTATAATTAAGCTTGATTAAAGCGTCAGTGTCGTAATAGATCGTGGGAAAGCTTGGAGTAAAGCGGGACATTCGACAAGAACGCAAAATTTTGTTTAAAATGTCAAGCAAAATAGAAGTTAAAGGGGCCCATATGGCAAGCAAAACCCTGCATTATTAAATAATATAATGGTTTTGCAAAATCAACAAATGTCTATTCGATTATTTTTATGTTCAATAAAATGTATTTGCAAAATTCAATAAAATAAATGGTTATTCAAATTCAACATATGTATATTCAATGTCTCATTGTATGGTCCATGTTACATGAAAATGATTTGCATCCTTAAGCTTTTTATCATGAAGTATATGTTTTATATTTTCATTTTTATCTTATTATCATTCGATGTTCGTATTGTAGTTAATATGCAATCACAGGTATTGTGGTGATATCAATAACGTCACTGATATATTTTGAAACGCAGCTTTTGATTGGTCTTTCAAATTAAATGTCTTATGCATCATACACACGATTTTAAAACAATTCCAGAAAACAATAAAAAATCAAAAAGAATTATCGTACCAATATAAGAAGAAAAAATCATTCGGAATATTACAATGCGATACACTCTCTTCTGCAGTTAACAAACCGGCTACATATTCTATGTAAGTGCAAGAAACAAATTTGCCTCAAATAAAACAAGATGGTGATGAATACAAAGAGGTTCATGAACAAAAGACACACGAATCTGTTTGACATAAAACCCAGTCGTGTTTTATTATTGGCAAAGAATCTTTGGGCTATTAAAAAGGTGAGATCATATAGAACATCATACAGAAAATTCCGAATGTGATAGTTTACTTGAAATCGAAAGAACAACATGACATGTATGTTTAATTGACAACACAAATATCCAATATTAGTATCGACCTCGTTCTTTAATTCTTACAAATCTATGGTTTTTACCGTTATAACCAACACTTAGCAGAAAATTATTTTCAAATTCGAAAGTACGTCTTTCAACTTGCATTTCTCGACCGACCATTCTATACGTTATTGTCTCCATGTAGGTCCTTAACTCTTTTCCATGTTCGAGACGGCCTTAGATAAGCAGATTTGTCTTGACATTAGTTGTTAATCAAGATCCATTTTAGGAATGTTCTTCATGGTAGATAAGTTGGATAAATTATTCAATGCAAGCGTTATCTATATTCAAAACTATCATCAATATATCGAATTGTTTGGTTTAATCACTGAATTAATTCTTAGTATTTATTTATTTATGAATTTAGCACTATACAAGCGATCTGTCTTTAAAACAAACAAATCGAGATTAAAATCTTTCATTTAACTTCATAGTAATTTTAAAATTGTACGCGCACAAACAATCCCGATACATCTTCGTAAGGAAGAGTTATGCAATAAATCGTCTGCTGATCCAGATCTGGCCCCCTTATGTATATGGAAAATCATACTACAACTACAACTATGATGTAACAGATTACAGCATTTATAAGTATCTTCTACTACAATTCAGATGGCCAAAGTATTGATCATCTATGTGAGGTCTAGTTCTCGGAGGACTTGACATTCAATAGACATTAGCCCCAATGCTGTCAACCTTTCCTGACTCATGGTGTTCCTCAGATAGTTTTTCACGCGTGAAATTGTTGAAATTGACCTCTCACCTTTACAGTTATTAACTAGGATTGTTAAGTATATTCGTTCAAGGATGGCAACGTTTGGAAAGGTTGTCTGTAGTTGACCATCTTACTTCAGCGGTTCACTCATGTGGGTGATGGTTCTGTCTTGGTCCGCTTCTTAGATGCCTTTGAACTGAACGAACTTGTAAACAAAAGACGCCTCAATGTCATCTGGATACGACTCCGCTAGATACGTTGCACATTTCCGTAGATCATCCAAGGTGAGAGACTCAAACTCTGTCATGAAACCAAACAGTTTGTGAAGACCAGAATATGCGCTTAACCGCTTTCGAAGTTCAACATTGAGACAATCAACCATTGTATAATGTGTGCCTTCGAACATTGTCTTGTGCACCTAGCTCCGAATTCGCATCTGGTGTCGTACTCTCGTCACGAAATAGTTTCCGCCGTTTCTTACGCTTGTTCGCATCCTTATTTTCGTTGATTGCAACACACGCTTTGGCATTCTCTTCAATGTCGTCAAACGTGTCCCGGGTATCCAGTTAAAAGCTGATAAGAGAGTTGTAAAGTTTCACAACATTCAGTAAGTCAATGTCAACTTCCTGCAGACACAAGCTTGTGGCATTGAACCGCTCTTAAATGGTATGCCAAATGATGGTCATTAAGGCAGTGTCAAACTGCTCCATCTGCCTGATCAAACCACCTGCCGTAAGCCTTTTTTCGGATTCTGTGTAGTTTTAGTTTGTAAGGCAATGAGAGCCCTTAGTTTTTATGGGTAGTTGAATAATAACGATTTAATTGCATCTGCCCTTGCACTCCAGCGAGTATCTGACAGCGTTTTTTACCACGAGCCCCTTGGGAGGTAAGGCGTCCTTTAGCTTCTTCCAACGGTGTGTTGATGCTGGAAAAAAGTTATAGAGGGCTTGAAGAAATGTGACGTGGTACCTACACAGCTAGACGCGGCGGCAGAGCCAACGAGATTTAAGGAGTGTGCGGCACAGGGGACATAATGTGCAAAAGGGTTGAGTTCTCGAATTCGTGCTTGGAGTCCTGAATAAATCCCAGACATGTTGGGGGCATTATTGTAGCTCTAACCTCTCAGATTGGATGTGTCAAGTCCAAGTTCTTTTAGAATGTTTGTGAAAACAGCCGACATGTTTTCGGCACCATGACCGTGGAATTCTACAAATCGTATAAATCGTTCAACTGGCTTGCCGTCTGGTGCCACATAGCGAACAATGAAGGTGAGCTGGTCAGCATGTCCAACATCTGGTGTAGAGTCCACACTGAAGCTTTAATTTTGTTTACCAGGTGTTCCTCCACTGGAGTTGCCATCAACTGTATGAATTCCTCACATGTTGTGTTGGACAGATAGGACGAAACACCCCGTCCAGCACCGTCATACCTCTTTATGTGTTATTGCAGAAAGGGGGCAAACTTGAAATCAGTTCCACAACTCCCAGATAACTGCCGTTTGTCTCCAATCCAAATGTCTCATCGGCTCCTCAAAAGGGGAGACCTCTTTCAGCGAGAAACTTGACAGTTTTAACGACACGCCGAAGAACATCTCTCCAGTAATTTCGTTCGTTCTGTGTCTGTTTCACAAGCGCACAATCTATGGGACCGGCGAGAATAACTCTCGTCAACCGCGCAGTTGTAGATGTCTTATGTTCTCGACAGTTTTCATGCTCAGATGCGTTAATGTGACAGTTTTTCCACTCACTGAAGCCTGTTCGAAACGTTGATATTTGTTTGCTTAACAGCATGCATGGCAAACATAACACGTTTCCAGTCGACGGCGAATACACTAGCCATTCGCATTTAACCAATTCTCCGTTAGCCATTTTACGCGTTTTTGCGTTTTACCAAGTCTCTAAGAGCATGAAAGGTTGCCGTTGTTCTGCGCTTTTTGGTCGCGCAATGACCCTCTCGCGAAGTTCTTTATCAACAACCCACTCAGCAGGATCATCAGCAATGTCATCAGAGGGTTGATCAGTCACTGTCGACTGGAATTCAGCGGTGGGTTCATCAAACTCATCGTCTGGTCCTGCTATTTGCGACAGATCAACTTAAGGTTCACGATCATGATCGTCGCGGTCTGCGTTGGATGTAAATGGTGTGATACGAGCAAAAAACTGCATTAATTGTGGGACAGTTGCTTTGGCTACCTTAACCAATGCAGCCTTTTTCCGCTTTTCGGACCGACTCTGATAAGTCCTGCGTGACATGGTGAGTACGGATGCTTTATTCTAATCGTGAAACTGTAAATACGTCAAGAAAAATGTTTTACCACAAGTTAATTTACTAAGATAGGAAGATTTCTCTAACAAAATAGATAATGATACAATCAAAACAATTATCTCCAATCGCTTCCAAACTAACCAAGTACTACAAAGCACATTGCGAAACGACATATTCACGACAATGAGGTAGGAGTGGAAGAGTACGTTTGGGGGAGGAAGAGTGGACAATAGGGGAGTTGAGAAGGGGGGCAATTGTGTGGGAGAGGGGGAATAAGGAATTGTAAGTATCCAAAGAAGGAACAGTTCAGAACCGAACTGTATGTCTAAGTTGCGCACGTGTAATTGTCATTAACGGGTGGGGCGGAAGGGAATATGAAAGACAATATAGGAAAAATAGGGAGTGTAGTGAAAAAGCGATAGAAATATTAGAAAAAATCTGTATATTTAACCTGTTATTCGTGTCTGTGATCTGAGTTGTAGAATATTCAGAAACAGTGAGATATCCTTGTGACTCGTGTCAGTAATCCGATAAGTCAGTGAACTATCCTATAGGTTAGTGTGGTAATCTGTCCGTAGACTTATCGAGGAATGGTTCGTGAACAAAATTGTGCAGGTTATAAACATATGGTAAATTGAGCTTGAAAACCGTGACACGGTGTTTACAACATAAGGAAGCGAGTGATTGGCTCCGCTACTATTGGATATACATCAGAAGCCCGATAACACACAGAAGCAATGTTGCGCTACATATCTTAAGAGGCCCCAACTGGTGCATCCAGATAGCATAGTATATCAAAGCGAACTAAACGGTCCAGATGTTGTCGGGCAAGTCGTATAATAAACAGGGAAACTAATGGTTCTGAATGGATATACAACACAGACAGAACATTGATAGCATAGTTAATCACAGTGAACTAAATGGTTACAATTGGATATACATCGGGAAACTGGTAAAATCACACAGTAAATTTCTACTGCAATCCCGATAGAGTCGTTAAAGGGCGTTATAAAGAAAGATCATACATTGGGAAACTTGCCAGCCGTTACAAATCGGGGGCCCTAGGCTGCAGCCTTGTTAGCCTGGTGCTTAATCTGTCCCTGTTCAATATATCTTCATAATGGTACAAACATATAGCCGATAATAGTGTAATGTGTAGTAAATAAACTTGTTGTTTCTTTGTATGATACTGCAAGTACAATCAATTGATACAGAAAGAAAAGTATAAGTACCATTTTCGATTGTTTAATTTATATATTTATACACACATCTTCACAATTATGATCTGCAAAAAGCGACATGAATACATTAAAGAAATAACGATCAATTATCTACACTTGCTAGGTTCCGCCAATATACAGTTATAGTAAAGAAATGACAAATGTAATACAAATTCTTCTTCGTATACTTTAGCACGTGCTTTAAATTTATTGAAAATATCAGAGATCGTAAAAAAAAATCGAACACCGAATCAAGTATAAAAAAATCCGCGCTTGGCAGTCTCCAAGCAGTTGCTTTTGTTTTCCAGGCCACCTTATGTGTTCTAACTGCTTTAACATCTATGAATTATTCAAGAAAAATTAGCAGGAGAGAAGTCCTGGTGCGCAAGTCGTTTTTTTTTAAAGGCTAATGACCCATTGCCTGTACAATACAATAATACATACAATACGACATTAAATATAAAAACATGGAACACGCTGGGTTCACCGCCATGGAACGGTCAATGCAAATAATTGGGGGCTTAAACCGGTTAAAAAGCATGCTAAAGCTCACACTTAGCCAAGAAATAATCACAAAACACACAAGTTTAAATCAACGTGAATTCCATAGCATCGAATTTCAAATTAAAAAGCGAGTAAGGAGAATGTAGATTCGACTTAACTTGACACAAAAGTGTTGTAAATGTGGTCTTTGGTCGATACTGGAAAATGATAGTAAATGAAATATGTTGAGTATTATTTGACTAATCATATTTCGTTCTATGTCTTCAATATATGTGTATAGAGCCCCATACAATATGACCGTATGCACCGTTTTATAATATATGGTTATTAAATAATATTATTTTTTGCTTTCAAGAAATATTATTTAAAAAAAAAGTTCAGAACGAAAATTATTGACTGCAAATATTGTACAAATTCATGCACTGAATAGGACAGGAAAATAGCAAATTTAACATGATTTTGGCCTCCACTTGAGCGTTTGAGAGAACTGTTATGCAAACCATTATGTAGTTACATATAATTATCCCACATTATGGTAGCGTATCTACCAGCAAAGAACACATTGTATCCCCGATCATTGTAAACTCCTCGTTAATTACGTAACAAGAGAACCTAAGATCGTCATTATATGATAAAGTTGGCATTCAAATTGCACACTCATTATTTAACAAATGTAGAATGGATATAATGTTCGCATTACCCTTCATGTATCGATCAGTAAACAACTCTATGATCACTCTGATGGGTCGCTGGTTTATGAATTTGGCCTACCATCGGTCTACCTCATGAAACTATTGATTGATTCTCCATTTGAAAACTGTTGTATTACGATTGTTAAGGAGACCAAATATATCATGAGAAGACTATACTGTAGATCAGTTATATGCTTTGGCAGAAATTCATTTAACATCACTCACACTAGGTTAACTTTTTAGTTTGGTGTTCCTATAACTAGATACGCGGGTTATGTTTTTGTCTTAACTCACAGGCAAACTTTGGACATTACATCATAACTAATACCAGCTGTTTGCATTATGTGTTTAAGAGTGTCTTACGGGGTATCATATAAAATACAAGAAAAGAGAAAAAGGGATACGCGTATCATGCACTAGTTGTAATCTTTTAATACTAGTAATCAATACAGATTCTGTTTGAAAACACTTAAAAACAGGGTCCTTGGTAAATATGGCGGCATGAAACATGTCGGGCACGAACATGCGGAACCTGCGGATGAACCACTTTAAAAAAGTGTTTTCTACTTTTAATGAATCTTATACTGTTATTATATCAAATGTAATCATAGTTACATGCCACAATAAACATTGAATGAGTTGGGCGTAGCGTCTGGGTTTCCGAAATAGATTTTGATTTGCTGTTGACCATAAATATTAGTATAGAAAAACACCAGGCTCTGTTATCAATTCCTGGATTGTTTTCATTGTTTTGAATTGATAAATCGTATATATTAATCCTGGTTTCGTGAATCGCCAACGTTTTTTTAATGAGATGATACGTCTTAAACTATCAGTACAGCGGACTAAAGGTTATAATTACCAATTCGTTTTTTTTTCATTTGAGTTACGCTTAGGGCAACTAATAATAATAACTAACGGGCGTGCTCGCTTTCCAATGGCGCAGTTAACAACTTTTCAAATGTCCCGTATATGCGTTATTATGTCGAAAGAATATCTTTCAAACGCTGGTATTTTCTGGATTTTAAACAAACACCTTTTCGTCCACTAGTCGACACTGTGTACCAACCACATCGACATGACATAATTTTATTTTACATGTATGTCAATAATCATGAGTCAATCAGGCATTACACGATTTGTATTTCCGAATATATAAAGTTAAGCTCAATGTATTTATAAATGTGCTTCGTATAATGTCATGTCGACTTTATATATTGACAAATTGGCTAAACATCTTGCTCGTTGGACACAATCTCGCTTATTTTGTACGTATAGGACAGTCAAGGCTTTCCCTAAAATACAAAGTTTATCAATATACATATATAGTGGAACGTTTTAGCTTGAAGCAAACATAACAACTGTATGTTTGATAGACATAAGTTATAAATCTATAATCAAGTTGTTAATTTCAGTAAAACTACGTACACAAAATTATGTTCAAAACTTGAAATACACACATTTATAAATGTATTTTTTTTTATCAATGCAGCAGGGTTTATATACGACTTCTTGAATCTTTAAACTCAATCCATGTATTCGAGTGTCGTGACTGTCTGAAATCTTTTGTCTGAAAATAAATCAATACCTGTTTTGATCGTCATTCAGCTATGTGAAAGACACTCAGTTGCATAAAGAAACAATTTGTCATGTAGAGCTTGCCAACTGCAGAAAACAAACAGTTGTCTGAATACAAGGAATAGCACATGGTTTAACTAGTAATATTCTGAGACATTTTAACAACCGTTTGTGTGCGCGAGGTTCATTTGTCTGTTGCGTGAATAAAAATTTCGTTATCGCAAGATTCTACGAGCAACAAAATGAATTCCCGTAAACGTACGTGTATGCTAGGTTGGATTAACGTCATACTTTTGGTAAGACATAAGTTGTTTATCCCTTAATGATAAAAAAAGTATCGGAAAGATAATTCCCAATGTTTCCTCAATAGTGGTTACTTTTTTAATTTCTTATATTTTAGATGCATGTCATGTGACTGTTTATCATATAAAATACTTATAAAGAAGTGAACATTACTATAAGAAAATGTTAACAATATAATCATGAATTACACATGCTCATATATTTAACACATAAAAGTAGAATTGACAATATGATTATGCATTGTCTCTTTGATAATACTGGCTTCGGATTTTTGTTTGGGCGAATGTGACTTCCAGACAATATCTCGATGTTATATATTAAACCCGCAAGACATTGGAGGTGGCCATATTGGTACAAACGTAATTTTAAGATCCAGAGCATTTTTCAATCCGATTCTGAGTGTAAAATAGTGTGACAATAATTTGCCCGCCATCCAATTTTCCAGGTCGCCTTTCCAATTCAATTACGTTGACATTTCGCAATACATAAAGCGTCAATAAAGTTGTCCCTTTAAGAAATCCTTTTTCAGTTGATTCTTCCTTCGTACATATTCCAAAGTTTGAAACATCTCCACAAAGGTTTATTTTTTATCGTATTTGCGACTAACTAAACTAAGTAGCGTTTCCATTTTGTGATCGTGATGTGTGACCTTTTGTGACTGTTATTAGATATTCGTCTAAGCCCATATCGCGTCGTACAAGATAATTAGTGCATTGTTACTGCATGGCTTAAGACAACTCAAACGCATGAAGGAACCTGTATATATATTTGTAGGGTCAGTAGAAGACAAGCAGCCCCTACAATTCCGTTCAGTTCATTGTAGATATCCAACATGGCTCTTAAATGTTGATTTTTTAACTAAATTACTACGCATCAATAGGAAAATAGAGCGGGCATGAAACGTCTCAAAAGCAATTAATACAAAAATACTAAAAAGCATTCAATATAAATAAAGTTTGTTTGCTTTCGGGGAAATGCCGTGAAGTATTTTCTCATGTAAGCGTCTTAAATTACATATTTTCAATTGCTCGTGAAAGTATTATTTGACACTTTTTACTGATATTTTTCATGGTTGTTGCATATTCTTTTGTGCAAACGTGGGTAGCCTTGTTAAGTGAAGCTGGAGCTAAACATTTGTGCGGTAAAAGTATTTTTTGTTTGCTTTTAGAGCGAGCATACATCATACAAAATTTCTTTGTCCAAATTGTGTTTTTTCCTTTTCTCGTTAAATTATTTTTTATATATATTTTGTTCGATCAAGGAATCATCATAGAACATGTCTTTGCCCAAAGTTTGTATTTTCCATTTGTCGTTCATTTTTTAAGTTATTTGCTTTAAATGACTTTTGACGAGAGATTGGTATTTTTCTGGTTTTCTGAGGGGAGATAACATCACTAATGATCTTATATTTCATTTCTTCCAATTGTAACACCTCATCTACTTATATTAATGCAATATAAAATGCATTTATGTATACATGTATACCAAATAAGTCTTGCTTAATCAACATCTATGTTCACAAGAGCGCAATGTGTAATTAGATGGTTCTGAAAAAACGGTTTATTGTTTGGTTTAACTTTATTTTTGGATGCATATTTGTTTACTGTAACTATCAAACATTTCTCTCAGAGAGTCAGATGAAGTTTCTGACAGTTGTAGTGATGTTGGCGCTATCAAGCATGTACGCTGTTCATTGCAATGTATGTTTTTTTGCAATTATATAAATGTCTTCAATACAGAAAACAATTTCTGTCATAAAAGTCAGATACATTGTTTACATTAAAATAATTTATACTTATATTTTTCAAGGCAAGAAATACGAAATTGACAAGTATGTGCCAATACTGAATGTGCTTGACCAAATTTAAATTTCAGTCAAATTCATCCTCAAATGTATGATATTTTGTCAATGAGAAACAATAAACAAAAAACGTTTTGAAAATGTCAGATTGCATAAAGCGTCATTTAGCATCACTATAGTTTGTATTACATTTACGTTGAACGCATTAAGCTGTTTGCATTGAAATAATCTTTTACTTATTGTATCTGTTACGTTCGTCGTTATTTGTCATGTTAACACTTATAATGTTTTATGATGATACGAACAAAAAGACACGTTTTTTTTATCAATGATGCATCAAACGTGGATTCAGCTCGCTTCTGAAAACAAAGCAAAATGATACCATCAAAGAAAAAGAAACATACAGGGTAAATTATTTCTTAATAAACATAAGCCAACAAAACCTACTTCATGCTATAATGTGTGTGCCTTATTTAATAAGCATACCTGTCCAGGTTGAGGTATAGTTTTAAATTAAATAAATATTGCAAAATAAGGTATTGCTTGTTATGAGTGAGAGAAAAAAAAATACATTTCGCGAATGGGTGATTGATTTCCAATGCGGGAAACTATTCACTTTGTTGTATTTTGTGCAAAAAACAACAACTTCGGACAAAGTTTTCTTGAAGATGAATAAATTGAAAAACATTATGTACACATTTAAAGCAATATGTTCTGAACCCTTTGAGACATTTTACATCTTTGTAACATAACAACTTTTTTGCATCGACCAATTTTGGAAACAAGATTAGTTTATTTTTCGATCGTGAAGAAAAAATGCTAAAACTAATATCATCATTGAGAGCTCTGGGGTACATCCAAATTTCCCAATCGGAAAAGTTTCGCATTATAATTTGCTATGAAACTGAGCATTTGAGAAATGTCTTAAGTGATACATTTGTTTTAATCGCCTTCAATCTGTATCCATATCAGACGACGCAAGTGTGAACCAATTGACCCGTCTTTACAATATGTGTTTGTGTGGAACATTCCGACGGACTGCAAGAACGATTGGAGTAAAAGCAGGGGAAAACATCAAAACATGGTATTTTTTATGTCTTATGGTCTAGCTCTGAAATATATTTATCTTTTGGCAAACCACAATAACTTGGTGAGCGAGTTCTCTATGTACATATTATTGACACGCAAACTAGGATTGCCTATAAAAAGCATATGCAATCGCATTTCTACCCTCTACAATCAGGACAGGAAACACTGTCAAGATGAAACCAGGTTTATCCACAATATAACCGGGTTCTCGTTCTCGCTCTCGTTTGAATCCGCTACTTTTTACGATCAGAGCAGAAAACAATAAAAACAATAAATAAACAGTATATGATCTCCAATTAGTAACATGATTTATGAATATGTTTGCTTGCAAAACGTATTGATTTCTAACCGAAAATATGCTTCAGGTAAGTTATCATAAAATCCTATTGTCAATGTAGTCTGATTTCAACCACTCTAATACCAAAACAGTCATGTTCGAAAAACGCATATATATGGTAACATGCGGCCACCTCAAGCACAGTACAGATCAAATGATTCAAAATGAACCTTGAACGTCATTGTCTGACCCGTCAGCATTTTTCAATCAATAACAAAAAAATATGTTCAATGGATCTACGAGGTATATACCTTGGTAAAAAGCAAAGATCGGAACCAACGATGATATTTATTCTAATTGGTAATTTGATCGTCTCAATTTTGGTAGGTAAAATACCAGAGATATCAAACAATGGTCCATTTCAATTCAGCACAACTATTGTATAGAGTAACATGTATTTGTTTTAAACAATCAAAGGACGTAGGCATCTTTCCACATGGTACATACAAAGTTGCCAAAACCCGCCATTATGATCGAGCGATAGCAAAGCACGTGGTAATAACTGCATGTGATAATAATACAGCTTATTGAATTTCAACAATAAGCTTAAATTATTTTAGAGCAAAGTTACATTGTCTAAGGGAAGCAACCTANTTGGATATGGAGGAGACAAAATCAGCATAAGTTATTTTAACTTGAAATGGTTGAGCTAAACGTGACATCATCTGGTTCCCGGGGCTTGTGGATTTTCCAAACAATTTCTTACTTCTAATGACAAGGTCTGACCTTGATATTCATAGGAGTATAATTGAAGCACTGTGGTCAAATAACTGCCATTCTTATTTTTCTGTTTTCTATATTTTGTATTGGTACTAATAAAATGTTATTGGAAAGGAGATTCTGCCTTTGTTTCTTAAAATAATGATTGAATAATAACCATGCTTGCCACGATGGTGTATTGCAGCTCATGTGATTTAACTTTAGCAATCTATTGTATTGTTTAATTGTCAACTTATTCCATATACAATATTGTTGAATCATCATGCATCATAATGCTAGAAAGACTAAGTATGATACAATAAAATGTGGACTTTTAATGTACTTGGTCTTAAATAAATTCAAATATGAATTGGAACAACAAGAGTTAAATTATAAGAATGTAAGAAGTAACAATACCATAATCACAATGGTCAAACATATTTCATTGCGACAAATGTACTAGTCTCGTAGAGTTTTTTGAAGAAAAACTAATGTTTCCACGTGTACCATTATCGAATCTGAACACGACACACAGCCGATATGAATCAAGATTTCACTAAACATGTATTGTTAATGTCATGTATGAATGATTTATTGTTTGGCTCGCAAACGACAAGTATTGTTTTGTAATTCTCGTTTGTAAAGACGACTTGGATAAGTTCTTGTTTACTTTTATTTAAGTGCTGTTATCATTAACCCTTTATCAATTCCTATTCAGATATATTTTTATGAAAAACATTAAGAAAGTGTGAATAGCTATCATATGTGTTTTAATGTCAATAAAGGAACCTAATATAATTTCACTAACACTTCGCGTAAGAGCATGTATTATAATATTCTAGGGCAGGTATTGAAGGAACCATTGTGTGAATTTGCAGATTAGACAAACAAGTTAAACTATTTAATATAAGAACACGGTTTCACTTGTCAGGGCACTATACTACACCAAATCCGTATAAACATTGGCCAATCAGATGAAGCACTTCTTTCAATATGAAAAAGGCAGAAAACGTAATATTTTTTTTTACAAGAAATTCGAAAAACATAATTTTCAAAGCTACTCTGCTATATTATCATCGCTAGGATCTTTTTAATACAAAAGCGAAAACATTACGATGTTTGTTTACCGACTGATTAAACTTCACTTGAAAGACGTCATTAATTTATCTGTCTGTCGGCCAGAATATGCAGTTTACAGTCATTCAAGCACCTTTTCATTTTCCACAAACTACCAAGCGATATATATATATATATATATATACTATCACATTATATGTGTAAATTACCTTTCAGGTCGCGGGCACCATCTTGGTAGCGCTCGGCTGTTACACAGGAAGGTGGGTCAATCCGGCAATAGAACAGACGGTGAGTTTTTCAATTATGTTTAGTGCATTAGCTAACAGAGCTTGACAAGCCGAAATGCAGGCTTATACCTGTTTCCAATTGAAAAATAGATACAGATTAACTTAATAACCATTAGGAATCGTAGTAACAGTTCGAATAAAAAAGTAAGATTAAAGGAAGGATATCCCACATCATATTTATCTGATTAAGCAAACTCTTACCTTCACTGATATATATTTTCACCATTCAGAAAGTAGATTCATATATTATATTTATAGATTCCGAGTTTTGGTAGTTGAAAGGTGCATCCATCTGATGCTCACAGCCTGAAAAATAGTTTTACTACTAACAGAATATACGTTTTCATAATAATAATAATAATACTATTGAGAACATCTCCCAGCAAACAGCTTACTCGATTGTAACATATGCCACACACTCGTTTTCTTGAAAGCTTTAAGGTTCATATCATCACATATATAAAGCATATATAATTGCAATAAACAAGCAGAGTAACTATTCAGAATACATACTTATATTACTACACGCATTATCCTTAACAACTAATAGTTTTGTTGCTTTTCTTAGTTTAGTTTAAACATATTTTATTTTACGAACAAACATGATATACATTTGCATAGAATATACAGTTACAAATAAGTCACGTTGTTCAAAAAAAGGATTAGAACGAAAGATTGATATCTTATAAAGTTCTTCTCCATGTTGATTTTCTTGACACCTTTCTAAGTAAGAAGATTGCTTTTAAATGCATGATTCAATCATTCTTCTCATTGTTTGGTCAATCATCTTTTTCTTGTGAGAACATTACAACAGCTTCGGTTGCTTTTTTAAGTTTAGTTCAGTCATTATTCTTTAGCTTAACTAGCCAAGCAGAGATAAACATAGATTTGCATTCAAGCGGTACTATTGTATTTTTAGTCTTAAACTAATACAAAAGCAAGCATGAGGCAACAGTTAAAGGGAATCTTCAAAAGAAATTCAAATAAATGTTAAAACCAACTCAGATTCATTAAGCGAGTATGCACGATTTCAATGTCTATATTTTATTCTATCAATCTTGAACCAACATATGAATATGCGTGACAGAACAATCTTTATATGGTCTCAACAATCAAATATTGTTTATTTTATTAAAATAAACAACGAACAAATTTACACCAAAACCGATGAAATTGTTTCAGAATCAAAATTGTTTCTATATGTCGTATAAAATACTCTACACATACTAATAGGGATTTTTTAAACAATGTATACTTGTTAACATAAAGGAGTTGTATGCTGTGCATCAACGAAGAATCGGCAAGTGACTAACTCTATATTGGTTGATTTTCTGGTACTACTTCTTCCGACCCTTTTTTCTAGTTTTTCAACGCTAAATAAGTTTAAACAAAAAAGTAATTTGATCGTGTATACTCGCTTTTCGGTTTGCAAAATGACTGAGATATTTAAAGAGATTTACATCAATTAATTAGTCATGAGGAGAAAATACTTATACTTTAATACATGTTGTCCAATTGTGTAAATTTCCAGATCATTCATTCATCGATGTTTCTCCAATGTTTTCTCTGCAAGGATTTTTATCCCCACGCTTTTAAAAGCGTGGGGATATTGTATTGATCTCCGATTTCTGTTCGGCCACTATCTCGTCCTACACTATTAGCACTAGAACCTTGAAACTTACACACATGGTAGCTATTAGCATATGTGCGACGGTTACGGCGACGGAATTTTGATCTTACCCCTGGGTCAAAAGTTATGGATAAATAAATGGGTAAAATGGGTAAAAAAACTCATTTTACTAACAATATGCAACGCACATGATAATAACTTTTGACCCAGACGATAGATCAAAATTCCAAATAGTGCACCGTCGCACATATGCTCATAGCTACCATGTGTGTAAGTTTCAAGGTTCTAGTGCTAATAGTGTAGGAGGAGATAGTGGAGAACCACGCCCACCCAACATTTTGTTTTAACATAACTTCTTCATTTATTCACCAATTGACTTCAAATTAATACTGAACATCTCTTATGACAAAACTGTCTATCTCGACCAACCATGTCCAAATTACCCACCCCAGGGCCATTGATAAAGGTAAAGCAGCTTGGTTCCCGTTCTCTTTCAGTTATTTTTTTCGTACCCAAAATTTTTCGTTCCCATTTTTTTTCGTACCAAATTTTTGTTCGTACCCAATTTTTTTTTTGTACCTTATCTTTTTTTGTTCCCAATTTTTTTTTCGTACCTATTTTTTTTTCGTACCCAATTTTGTGTTCGTACTAAAATTGTTTTTCGTACCCAATCTTTTTTTCGTACCCAAATTTTTTTTCGTACCCAAATTGTTTTTTCGTACCCAATTTGTTTTCGTACCCAAATTTGTTTTCGTACCCAAATTTGTTTTCGTACCCTAATTTGTTCTGACCCACATTTTTTTTCGTACCCATTTTTTTTGTACCCAAATATTTTGTGTTACCCAAATTTTTGTTTTCGTACCCAATTTTTTCTTCGTTCCCCAATTTTTTTTTGTACCCAATTTTTTTTGGCATAATTTTTTCGTACCCAAATTTTGTTCGTACCCAAATTTTTTTTCGTACCCAATTTTTTTTCGTTCACATTTTTTTTCTGTTTTAACATAACTTCTTCATTTATTCAACATTTGTTTTTGGCATAATTTTTTCGTATCCAAATGTTTTCGTACCGAATTTTTTCTCGTACCCATTTTTTTTCGTACACATTTGTTTCCTGTTTTAACATAACTTCTTCATTTATTCACCAATTGACTTCAAATTAATACTGAACATCTCTTATGACAACACGGTCTTTCTCGACCATCCATGTCCACATTACCCACCCCGGGGTCCCACCAACATAGGCCTTGCCCACCCAAAATTGCCTTTTAATATAACATCTATGCGGCGTGGGGATACGCGTCGGCCTCTGACGCGCCATTTTTCTAGTTACCTGATATTTTTTTTCCATCATATATGTTTTATTGCTAAAATATAATATTTTACACTTGTCCATTTGAAAGAAACAAAATACCCCCAGAAGTGTATAAGTGGGTAACATATAGTATAAAGAGTTTCTGGATGCTTCTGGAGTTATACCTAGATAACAGCTAGCAGTTCATATGTAATCTATCACTCCAATACTGAGCTAAAAAACTTGAGTTTCCATCAGATGGTTAGACCTGCTTGCCACACCTTTCCTCATCAGAAACTTTTCCGTTTTAAAGCTGGCATATTCTGGATTTACAAATAAAATATCAGTTTCTCCAGAAAAAAAACTAGAAATAGTAGGAGTTTTTATTGCGAATATAGAACAACTACATAGGAAATAAGAAAAGTAGGAACACATTGGGGTATTTGGAAAAATATATGAACGGTTTATGGCATGGAAATGCTGCCCATTTTATTCATTACGTGTTTTAATTGTATTGTATCTAATTCGTCATATAGAACAAAATGGTGCTGCACAGCCAAGTTGGTAAAGCGCTGATCAGTCAATCTATGATTCGCGAATACGAATTTCAGCTGCGTCATATGACTTGTGTGGATATGGTTCGGTGGGTAATTACTAAAAAATATGGAGTCACTGATGTTAAGAGATAAAGAATTTATATGCTCGATGGATGTAAAATAGGTTTTCCCAACTTCTACATTTTCTGACATTTTGGTGGGGCTTTTTCTTATACGCCCTTGAAAACAACCTTATGTTGATGACCAATATTATAGCAAACGTGATCAGCAGTGTCGAGCGCATGACGGTCGAAGTTCAAGGTCCAAATTCAAATATAAGAAATCAACACTGAGGTACCTGGAACTAAGGTTCAAGTCCACAGTCTAAGTCAACGCTTTTCAATGAGCATAACATTGGCCAGCATGAATAGTTTTTCAAATAACTTAATTGAAGTGACATGCATAGGCTGGAAATGCATTTAATGACGCGAGTGTCTACGCAACGCATTTAAATATAACGCCTTAGCTGAGCAACTTTGTTTTCCAAAACTTATGACAAGCCCACTGTAGTTGTATATCAAGCTGGCTTTGACGTAAACAATTGTTTGTTTCCTCCAATCCGCCGACTATTATTTTGTGTGTCGATCCTAAACTGTTTTCATTTTTTTTTTATAATTCGATTATATTCACTTAAAACACATTTAGTTTGCGATATCAACTTAACATAAACATACATTATATAAAACAAATATAGATTTGGATAGTTTTTGCATGTCGTTGCATGTTCTTATTAAAGTGGGAAATAGTAAAAAAGCCCACTTACCAACTTTAAAATTTGGTCGATATTAGTGGAAACAATTTTCTTTTTGGCCCAATTCTTACACCGTCGTATTGATATTCGAGACCGTTCGATTATAATCGTCAGTGATTTTATTAACTTTGTAGAATACAGGACTGTACTACGGCCTGATACTTATATGTGAGGGATTTCTGCATTCTGCCTCATGTTAAGTAACAATGACAGTGTTACCTTAACTTCGCAATTATTTTAAATTATCTCGATATATTCGATGTAATAGTTTGAACATAATGTGAACAGACAATCAATGAAATGATCGTTACGTAAGAATCAAAATCGAATTTGAATTTGTTTTAATTTTATTTTGAATAGCCTGTACCAAGGCGGTGCCCCCATCTTGTTTTGTGTCGCGTTTTTTGTAGCGTTATGTGTATTATGGTCAAAGTCATCAGCTGATGATAACACGGATTTCTCTCCTGATAATGCGTATGTCGTTTCATTACTCGTATATTTAAATAACCAACACTAGAATCTCCTATGTTTGTCACCATTACTTATTTGACAATTATTTGTCAAATTACGTCTTGAAAACAATGACGGTTATACTATAGGTTGAAATAAACAGTTGAAGTAACATTTCCGAATAACTTTAAATATGAAAATTGTAAGAATAAGGTTGTTGTATTTTGCTATTTGTATCTAGCAGGGAAATAGGCAAACGAGTCATAAAGTTTTTTGCCGTAATTGCCAAGACAGATTTTTCATTTCAAGTGGAAACATTTATTTCTATTTTTTACTTTTCACTAAATAAAAGTTTGACTTTTTCGTTTCTCCGGAAAATAATTAACATTTGAACAATGTTAAATCAAGATTTAATAATATATTTCTTATATATTGGTAACAAGGTTTTTCTTAGATTTAACCTAGTGATTGTGTTCTTGACCTTACTAAGCCCAGATTCTAACTGCGCCTAGATATTGCCAACATAAACATTGTGACTATGTTTCTTCAAAATTAAACCATTCCGACCAAGTTTTCCCTTAAATATAGTAACAAATGTTGCTTTGATAAGCTTTTTATTAGATTCAAGTGGTGACCTGTTTGTATACCCCCCTTCGAAGAAGAGGGGGTATATTGTTTTGCTGGATGAAGGTCGGTTTGTCGGTCGGTCGGTCGGTCTGTGTGTCTGTCGGTAGACAAGTTCGTTTCTGATCGATAACTTTTGAACGGTTGACCGATTAACTTGATACTTCACATGTGTATTGGCCTTGGGCATGACATGGCCCCTATTTAAATTGGGGTCACTAGGTCAAAGGTCAAGTTGACTGTCAAAATAAGTGTGAAAATCGTTTCTGATCAATAACTCCTCAACAAATTGACCGATCGGCTGATACTTCACATTTGCATTGGCCTTGGACAGTACATGGCCCCTATTGAAATTGGGGTCACTAGGTCAAAGGTCAAGGTCACTATCACAATAAGTGTGAAAATCGTTTCCGATTAATAACTCGTCAACCAATTGACCGATTGACTTGATACTTCACATGTGCATTTGCCTCGGACAGTAGATGACACCTATTTAAATTGGGGTCACTAGTCCAAAGGTCAAGGTCAATATCACAATAAGTGTGAACATTGTTTCCAATCAATAACTCGTCAATCAATTGACCGATTGACTTGATACTTCCATATTTCGGATTTATCGCACATGTGGATTAGGATGAATGACTTTGTTTTTAAGATGTTCCATTCTGATCTACTTTTTTAGCTTAATAGACGTGAATTTGAAATATGTCTAGAGTTTGTCAAGATATATATTTTGTACAATTTTCTTCCCGATTAAATCATCACTGTGGCATCTAGAGTTGTCACTTGGTAATTGTAAATTTGTTTGTGGTGACATAGTTTTTGACTCCAAATTCTCACTTAGCCTTAATGCAATAGTAAGAGAAGAATAATTTCCTTAATTAGTTCCTATATTTTTTATTAGCTATTCTCTTAATGTTGCGTATTGTTTTCTGTAGTTTGTAGAAATTTTGTGCTTATCGACATTCTCATGTTTATTTATCCTCAACAGTTGGTGCTTGTTTCAGAAATGTATGAATGACACCATGAACTGTGCAGAATTATATAAGGATCTTCATTACGAAAAGTGGGAATTTAAAGGCGTGATTGCTGCTGGAGCGTTCATGATGGTTATATCGTTACTGGGTTGCTTAAGCGCTTGCAAGAGCGATTCTTTGATATTCAGAATAGTAAGTCGCAACTAATGCGTAATACAAAAATATAACCTAAAGGTAAGAATAGATGTACAGTGCATAAAGAGTCTATAATAGCGATTTGTACACCATGTTAATAGAAAACTTGATTTGTTATTTCATTTAATAGCAAATGGACTACGGTCCGTAAAGCAGGGTCGAATACCCAGCTGAAAATAGTTTTTATTTAATCAATTGCGAATATCGAGCTAATGCGTGTTGAGTATTCAAACGATGTCGTATATAGAGTCAAGGTCGAATAACCAGCTGAGGATTGCTTATTCAGACAATAGAAAAAGTCGAGCAAATGTCGAATAAACAGATCGGAATTGGTTATTAAAAAACAAATATCGAGCCAAAGTGTAACACCTAGATGTGAATTGATTATTTTACATGTAGCGAATGATGCGCCAATGTAGAATACCCAGCTGTGTATCGAGCCAAGGACGAAAACCCAGCTTGGAAATAGACGTTCAACCTAACGTGAATAACACGCCAAGGTCGAATATTCAGCTGAAAATGTGTTCATGTCAGTGTTTGATCGTTTGTTATTTTACTCGTGATCATAGAAAAATAATAGTTTCACTCGCGGCTGCGGCACTCGTGAAAATATATTTTCTATGATCAATCGTGAAATAACAAACGATTTTACACTGACATGAACAAATATCCTATATATCTTCATGCATGTATATTTAGTTTAATATGTCTTGTAATCTATTCGTAGTATGAATGTTGTACGAAAGCTCTGTCGTCACACTCAATTTATAAAATGACTATGAATCACATTTAAATGGAAACGTTAAAAAAAAAGTTTTCAACAGTCCTATGATCACCGCGGAGGAGGCTTATAGAAACGGCACAAGTCATGTTTCTACTATACAGATATAACAAGTCGTCTGCTAATATATCGGGAGCCAAACACTTAAGATAAATGGTTATTTAAGACATAGATTTACAACGCATTACATCATTAATACAAAAATAACTGAACCGGTTTAAACAAGTATTTTATTTACAAAGATGGATGCTCCATGTAAGTTATAAAATATAGAGAATATATATTTATTTGTAAAACCCAATACCGATCTGGGTTTAAAATGCTGAATGGATGTAATATATCTCACTTTTTTCTCGAATACCAAAATACCCAGCCTTGAATTCATATATGAATTGATTTATATGGAATATCCAATACCGATATCAACTATGATCTTAATACCCAATGTCCAACTGGGTATTCGACTTTGGCTCGAGTTTCGCTTTAGTTCGTATACCAAATTCCCAGCTTGGTATTCGCCCTTTGCTCAATTTTTCTATAAAAAAATTCGAATACTTAGTAGCCAGCTAAGTATTCGACATCGGCTTCTTATAAGGTATGTTACTTACTTGTATTAAACACTGGCTCAATATTTGTTATAAGTTTGAAACCCAAACTCATGGGTATTCGACCATGACTCAATATTCGTTTAAGTTGTAATACTCTAACGTACTTCGAAGTAATTAAGCGTCTACACAACTCGAATAACTATTAATTCAGATTTAAATGTATTCTTTTATTTAATACGACGCTTTTGAGTCAACACAATATTCAAACAATTTTACAAACGGTAAGGACCTCCAGAGAAGAGTAATTGTAAGAAAATATATCCGAGATCGCCTGCTGACTGAGGTTAATAGACTACGTGACACGTATGTATAATTGTTTGAATATAATATTTTTTGAACTCGAAAGCGTCGTGTTAAATAGCAAAACAATTTCACTGAACATGAATAGTTCGTTGAGTCTTTATTCCATCGAATTACGTTACAATACACAATACCCATCTTCATATTCGATGTTTGCTCGATATATGATATCGTTTGCATACCCAATACTCAATGGTATTCGTCCTTTGCCAGTTATTCGCTTAAAATAGAATACTCGATACCCATCTGGGTATTCGACCTTGGCGCGATATTCGCTTTAGTTAAAATGTAAAATACCCAGGCATTCTAGCTTGGCGAGATGTTCATTATACTTTCAATGCCCAATACATCGCTTTGGTGTTTACATTGACTTGGTATTCGCTATAGTTCGAATACCAAAGTCCCAGCTGGGTATTCCACCTTGGTTCGAAATTTAATTCCCATATTTGCAATACCAATTATCTGACATCGATTTAAAGGACTAGATATCCGTCTTCCATCAACGTAATTTTATGTTAGCGACATCCATAGTCAGATGTTTAAAATCTGAACGTTACACATTTATGAACTATTCTTTAAGATTTAAAATTCATTAAATTATAAGAAACCATTACTGTTCGAGAAAAGATGTCTGAAAATCACATTAGTAAGAATAGTTTGTGATACTTTAAAGTTTCCATGTCCATTATGTAAATGAGACTGATTTAATCGTTTCGGTCAAATATTCAATGTATCATTGATGTCTATTTCTATGTATTACTTTACTCATCCATTGTTCTCTGTTTTGAAAAGGAAATGTAACTTGTTAAATTGATCACTATTCGTCTACCTTTATATTTCTACATTGTTTCAGCAGTTTATTTTCATGGACTTACATTAGTCTAGACGCTAATTAATACATGTTTTGTTTCAGTATATCGTTGTCTGCATTGTGTTACTGTTGGAAGAGGTTATAATCGTCATTCTCTTCTTCACAACAAGCACGGTGAGTAGTGCAACAAAAAACATCCAACTGAGCAATTATCTTCAATATGAAAATAATAGCCAATAATGTTATGTCCGTACTTTATTTCCTTTGTTTTTTTTTTTGTTTATTTTTTTTTTAATGTTATAGCAGTGTTTTAGGTTTGTATTTATGTAATTATATGATTTTTTTTCAAACTTTCAACATTGAATATAATAGAAAATGATTGAAATATTTAAAATCGATCATTATTTTTAATGTCGCAGTATTGATCCTAGCTTTTTATATGGATTTTGTATAGGTATGAATGATATTGCTATGACGCTTATAGTTAAGCTTAACGACGTATTTGACTAAATGACAATGTGTACTTATTTAAGATCGAAAGACAACTGAAGAAAGAATTAAAAGATAGAATCACGGAGAATTACAGCGGCTTATCCGACAATGATATTACCACTTTCATCTGGAATTACATCATGACAAAGGTTAAGTTTACGCTGTCTATATTCACTGTGTAATAAAACTGATTGATGTATTACTTTTACGGTCACACATTCTATCGTTGAAGTTTAAGTTAGAGAACTTGAGGATTATTAATAAGTCTTAATTTTATGTTTATTCAATGGGATTTTACTCTTAGGATGTTAATGTAATTTTTTGGGAAAAAAACGAACCCAAACAATACAATGTAAGTAGTGTTTCAACGTACTATGCTGTTAATATATGAATAATGAAACAACAACTGTAATATAGGGTACAAATGATTTATATTATTTGTTACTAACTCTTTCTAAATATTGGAATTCAAAATCACCAAATAGACAAGTAAACTTATCAAAATTGACAACACGTGGCATGCCGGAATCGCCATAAATTGGTTTTTTTAATAATGAGTGATTATTGATAATGAAACGAATAAGCTGAAAAACAATTTCCTGTCTTTGAAGACAATGTTAAGTTCACTCAGTGATGTTGTGAAGACTGATCTGACGTTCCAGTGCCAACTTTTTGTTTGCAAGCAGTTGTGAAATGGATTAAAAGTAAACAACTCTTTACTAGCGAAAATCAATGTCATTTTAAAATTTCTTATACACAACATTTAATGTGAAATATTTTGCCGATTAAACGCGACGTCTGAACTTGGACAGATTTGCACAAGTGATGTTTAAAAAATAAATAAAAATAGAAACGTTACATATTTAAAAGGTGTAATTAATAAACTATTTTTGCACGACTTAGCCCGTAAGTCACCCTTAGACGTATATTTAACCACGTTATTAATCAGCGTGTTTTATGACGATGATGATGATGATATTTATTATTATTATTACTGTAATAATTAGTTCACACAACCACAATGTGCTAAGCTATTGTGATCACCTTTTGTATTTCTTTCGTCATACTCCGTCAACATTTGCATTGTGCAGAGGCTTCATTTATTGGCAATCTTCATGAAACCCAGTAAAACACTTGTCCTAAAGATCAAAACTGAGTCACGTGGGACAAAATCTAGGTCGCTGGATGAAATAAATGAAAAAGCCTGTGTTCGCTCTAGAGGACACATTTTCACTCAATTTTGCCAGAACATTTTTCTAGTGATATCTCTGATGAATTCAAAACTTGTTCATATGGGATAATAAAACTATGTCACTAGGTCAAATTAAAGTAGAAAGCTTGTACACACTCTAGCTTGTGGACAAAAACTAGGTAACCGGGTCATATTAAAGTTTGTGATCGCTCTAGAGCCAATATCTTCATTAAACTGTGCGAGAACATTTTTCCAAACGATATATCAGATGAGTTCGAAACTGGGTCATGTGGGATCAAACACTTTGAGACTAGGTAAAATAAATGAAAACTATTAAGAGGCCAAATAAATAGCCTTTTTTTTTATTAAACTTGGCGAAACATTTGTCCCATTGATATCTATAGAAACTGGGTCGTGGTCAAACACAAGGTCATTTGGTCAAATTAAAAAAGCTTATGGACTCTCTGTGAGTCAAATTTGTTTTTGCAATATTCGTGAAAATTGAGTAGATCATTAGTTATTATGGTTTCTTCGACGTTTAAGATGGTTCGTGACCATTTAACAAACATGGGTGTAATGAGGCGGGGAAGTTTTCCTTTTATAAAACCATTTGAAAGTTTGAAAGTCAAGAAGTAACATTGACATTATTATTATTATTATTATTATTATTATTATTATTATTATTATTATTATTATTATTATTATTATTATTATGTTATTATAGTTATTGTCAATTTTAAAGGCACAATGTTGCGGAGTAGACAACAGCACTGATTTTATGAATTGCAAGAAGTGGAACTTGACGGAAACGGTTGCTGGAGTTGCCAAACTACTGAAGACACCAGTAGCATGTTGTATCAACCCCCCAGTTTCAGATGACCTGACGTGTGCGCAGACGTTAAATAAATCCGTCAACAACTTTGAAAATGTATGAATGCATTTACGTTAATAGTTTAATTCTAGCTCGCATTTTTTTTTATTAAAAGGAAACATTCAATTATGGTTAAAACTGAGTTTAAATATTTTTAACTGAGTTTAAATATTTTTTATGATTGATTTTTGGAACACATTCTTTAACATTGTAAATGCAATACATTTATTAATTGCCTCTGTTTGCAAATTGGCGATTGGACCTTTTTACATATTCAAACTAATGTGTTCCAAAGTTTACTTTAGATTCAAAGAAAATAAGTCCAATTGCTTTGAAGAATATAAACACTATCATTTTATCTATTAAAACTTAAAAACGAAATAGATAAAAAAAAAACACATATCTTATATGTCATATTTTCCATCGTTATGTTTAGATAATCCGTTTTTAACTAACATTACGTTCAAATACGTACATAATTACCATTGCCTGAAGATTTCGGTGGTAATGAGGTACTCTCTGCTGTCAAAGGTTTTAAATCCCGTCTTAGGCTCAATTTATCATCATTGTTTGGTATCGCCGTTTGTCCGGAGTAACTTGTAAAAATCCCCTTTTAAGCCACACGTATTGCCCAATCTTCATGAAACTTGGTCATACACATCTCGATCGAGTAGAAACACTGTATATTCAGGTAATTTTTTTATCATAAGGTGAAAAAAAAAGAAAAAGCTTGTAAATACTCAAATACTCAAAATATAACTTTTTTTTCTAAATCTTTTAAGAAACATGCTCAGAGGAGACAATTGGAAGCCATTTTAAACACTCCGATAATGAAATGAAATAATAGTTTTAACGATAGATATGCCTATGTAGTTCGAAAGAGTTACCAGTCGGTTGAAAACAATGGCTGCCAGGGGGGCAGGGAGTCATATTTGTATGGCTTAAGTGAAACCTTAAAGTTACATTGTTTTGTTTTCTGTTGCTTTTATGCTATACTTATTTTGTTGATTTAATAATAATATTGTTTTTTAAACCCACAGTGTACACAAGTCACTTTGAACATTTAAACATTTTTGGTAAGATTTTTTTGTGTGTACATATTGCGGAATAGGCAAAGACATCGACTGCATCAACTCGCATTAGTTCCTATGTTAAAATAATGCTATTTAAGCTAAATGCTTGATTTGTAAACCTATTAATTTGACATTGTATGATGCAATGGGTCTCATGCTGAGCATCCTATATACAGAAAGTTTACATTTTCAGGGCTGTTACGATAGATACTGGAAGCAAACCTTTACAACGGTTGCCGGTGTAATCTCAAGTTTGACCATCCTATTACAGGTTTGAATAGAGCATTATTAGTTGAAAAAAGATGATATAGAGAGATGTTAGTTATAAAGATATCTTTAAATCTGTGAAACAACTTATTTTTTAAATGTGTTTAAATGCATTCATTTATCCTTCGTACAAAATGTAAATTACGATTTAAAATCTTTTACACACACACAATTAAATTATAACCGTATCATCCTAATAAAAAACACATCTTTTAAAACACATCAAGAAAACAAAAAGAATTTGACAATCACAATACCAACATTTACAAACATACACAATGTAATTCATGTAAACACATTAAAGAATAACATGCATACTATATTGTTTAATTTAACACATATATACAAGTGTCGTATCGCATTTACTGATTAATAAGGGACTCAAATTATGTTTTATAACAACAATACTAATTTATACAATATTAGTAAAATATAGGAAATAGCAATCAAATAGCCTAGCGAAACGCAGTATAGAGCTTTTGGTTATGATTGTATAGATAGATAGATTTATTTCGGAGAAAGAATACATACACACAATGCACTAAAACAACATGTACATACAACAGTATGAAGTAAAAAACAATCATAATTGAAAAGTACATGCATTGAATGCACTATGGAATGCAAACTAACGCCAAGGATTACACAAAAAAGAGCAATATCCCTTATTTCCATTGTGGTCCTTGTAGTTGGTGGCACGACATAGAGAGGCACTAGTAATACATGAATAATAAATACTATCTTAATAATAATAAATACATGAAATATAATACTGAGATTCAGATCAATAAACACAACATTAATATCACATTGTAGATTTGCAGACATGTACTATCACAGTATTATTGAGTATCACCTTAAAGCAGAACACATGAAATGTATCAATTATGATCATCATATCACAGATTAAATTTAGATGTTTTAAAAATTTAAAGGTTACTACAACCAACAAGTAATTAAAAAGGAACATTTAGTATGCATGTATTATTAATCCGAAATGATAAGACATTGGGTAAAGGAAAATGTAAAAATTTAACAGCATAGCATATATAGATTATATTACTCTTTTTAAAAGATGCTGTTTTATAGCAGATTTAAAACTGGACAATGCCGTCATCTGGGTTATAAAAGATGGTAGTTTATTCCACAATGTGCAACCCAAGTAACTGAAGGACTTCTTATCGTATTGTTATTTATCTTTAATTTCAATTCTAGTACAGTAAAGTATTATTATTTGGTAAATATTGTCTTAACCATAAACACTATCGAAACGAAATATATAGCTTTCGCGGCTATAACTGTACCTGATTATTATAAATATTTTAGTCCGAATCTATCATGCATGCAGGTCAGTCCATGTTAAACATTAAGGTAGTAGCCGACAAATGGTCATTTTATTTTGTTCTCATCTACTACTAATAATATTGTTTTTAATTTGAAGAACGTTTACACAAATACTATTAAGAACATTTCATAAAATATACATTAATCCTCTCGAAAATAAGCCCACATTCAACCAAGATACATATGTGTGTTCAAATTTCAAAGACAGTTTGGGGCATTTGGATACAAGTTAAAGGTTGTTGTAGCTAAATAAAATAATTTACAAACATATGCTTATTCAATACCAAACAAACATTTACTTTCACCGTCATAAAAGAGAAATTTGTGCGGCTAACGCATACAGAGCTTGCATTTATATTTCAGGAACGTGTACTTGCAAATAATGCTTTTAGGATATGTTATTTTCAAAAATGACCTTAAAGTGATTATAAATGATTATTTTGATTCGATAAATAGCGTGATGACATAATTATTATTTTACGAAACGAATATGAATAAATATATTAAATGTTGTTAGTAGAAATAAGCATTTGAGTAATTTGAAAGTTAAACAAAATCTTGTGCTAACAAATAAATTAACAATTATGACCAAGGGCATCTGCTAACTCAATAAATAAGCATACCGTATTCAAGACTAGTTTTAACAAACAAATATATATATTGAAATTAGTATAATCCTTTCTCAATATTAGAGGAGAGTTTAAAGTGTCCCACCCTAAAAATTGAAGGACTAATTGAAACATAAATTATGGATTTAAGTTTTTTAAATACATGTATTTTAATTGATACTTGGTATGCAATAATTATTACTATATATTACCTATTAAAAAACCAATTTACAACTCTCTAATGTAAAAATCCATCGTATGCACATGGTTGGAGCCCCCCCCTAAGACCATTACATGGGATTTTAAATCCCATGTGAACTCTGGACATTACTCAAGGTAGTGTAATTGACCCTTTAACATATTATAATTTTATTGCATGATCAGTTTTTTAAAATTGCATTTGAACCTCTGAAATATAATTATCATTATTATATATCATTTTAGATATACAACATGGTAAAACTGAATACTCTTACACCAACTATTAACCGAAAATCTGAGCTGTTGAAGTATATACATTTTGGTAAATCGATTAATTGTGCACATAATACTTTTTATAATGTTCTCAAGAACACGAATAACTCTTTAATTTACATGTAAACAGTTCAAGGTAATAACAGAGAAACTGCGATCTTGAAGAATAGTTGTTGTCGGAAAATCTTAAGTGTTTGTGCGATACTGTTACTGATAAACAGTTTTGGAGAAATATGCTTCTCATAAGCGCGTTGATAATAATGTCAATACGTCTAGAGTAAAATATATGTGTTGAGATCAGTCGCTCGGTGTTAGGCCAGATAAGCCAAGAATCTGAAAATACACAATGTACCAAAATAGTTTAACTACATGAATTCCGAATATTGATCGATTTACTTTAATTTAAAATCATAAGTGTTTAAATAAAAATATGTTAGCAAAATAAATGAAGCATCATTTGAAAACAAAAAGAAGTAATAAATCATAATATAATTCAGTTAGAAAAAATGCTAAAATATTAAATCAAGGTACTACAAACACAATGTAATCCAAAACTGTATGCGATTCGGTGAAAATCGCGCTCGTCCCTCGTTAACATATTTCATAGAATGAATGTATGGTTTGTGTTATTTCTTCTTGATTTTATGAATCACTATTTATCGGCTGTTGTAAAACACTTACACGGTTTCTATCATGGTAACAAAGTTGATAGTTAAACTATGTAAATGTTCAACACAATATTATAACACACCCGTCATCAACAAATGCATGTTGGTCTGAAACACAAACATGTGCCTCATGGATATTCCCTTGGAATCCGTAGCCGATTATAAATTTAGAAAATAAACATCGTGTATTATTGATTCTGATATTTTAAGAAACCTGTATATACTCATGTATAGACCATCCACAATGTGACTTAGAGCAATAGGCTAAAGGTTTTGTGTAATATAGATTTTTTTAGTAATAACTTTAATATACACAATCTGCTTCC
>VMBQ01006439.1:0-56057 GCA_007657795.1 Dreissena rostriformis | reverse complement strand
ACATGGAAATAAAACAAGCAAAATGTATGAATTATGCACAGAAGCTTTTGTTCGTTATTGTAAAGAGAAAGCAAATACTCCTTAAAAAAGCATTTGCGGTTTGCTGACAATATAAGTTTGGAGATAATTAATATGTTTAATAGAAGTGCGTAAATAAAATATGTGTATGCATTAGGGCATTACAGATGCGTATGCACGCTAGTATGTGTTATTCACAATTTTAAATTATCTTGCATTGCATTAACTTCGTTTAAAACGATAATAAAATATAACGTAATTATCATGTTATGATAAGCGAGTTNACTGTATGTATCTATGAAAAATAAAACACTAAAAATAATTATCTGTAAATATTCAATTTCCGTTAGTCTTATTTTAGGCAAAATACGAATGGTCTATACAATATAAGACACGAAATATAACACGATATGTCACATATTAAAATGATTTAAGCTGGAATCATACAGCAGCAACAAGTTTGTTGACTAAATGAACGATATTATTTCACACTTCAGCTATAAACTTACTATTTCCGTGCGCTCTGGTGAAGACATCAACAGGAGTATTAATCATATCTGGCAGTTGTAGCATTGATATGCTTATCAATAATATAACTTTTAATGTAGCGGTTGTTCATAGGAAGTTCATAGGAAGTTCATGTTCATTAGAAGTTCTTTATATTTATGGACATAATATCATCATCAATTTAGATTTTCGAGGAAAGATGATCTACAAGGTTGAGTTTGTTGAAGCCATTAACCTATGAACAGGCTCTTGCATAGCGAACTAATTGAGAAATGAATATCCAATAAGAAGGTGCACACGTCAGTGGCGTTATTTATAATGCTGTTTATGGTGAATACGTGTTCTTCACATTAACGATGTTTCCTAAATCCGTTTTGTTCATCAAAGAGTTAATCATTGGAGTTAAGGAAATACGTATGAAACATGATGAAATACTCAGTCCACTTTAATATAAAGGTAATCTTTTGGCCGATGTAGGATATTTCAGGACATTACTGAATTCAGATGTACGGGTAGGTGTTAGTTGAACGTGCCCGAAATCATTTGGAGTAAACTCCGCAAATACAAACAGAATAAAAGATTATTGTGTTGCCCTCCAACCTTTCCCTCCTGTCAATAAGCATCTTGGTAAAAGTATTTCCATGTATTGCTAATCAGGAAGACTTGAACTATAGTGAGATATAGCAGATCACTTTCATAGATTGCTATCGAATATCAGGAAGTAGGAAAAGCCTCTTTAGGAAAACTGATAGGATATTAATTGATCGTATTTAAATACAACACTTCGTAAGCAAATTAGTGGACATGTTAAAGAGACGAATGAAGCTTGAATTGTTAATTTACGTATTGGTATGGCTTACTTAGCTGATTTAATCGCTAGCTACATGGATCCTTCATTCAAATTTGACAAAACTTACATACATTGTGTTCATCCACAGAATCATATATTTCACTAATAATAAGTCGCATAGAACCAGGATTACGTGAGTAATGTCCCTTATTCGCCACAATACATGCAACATTGACTTTTANATGATTTTATATTTGTCAAGTTGTGACGCTCATCTGATGCGTTTGATGATTGATTGGCCTTTTTCAGTTATCCTGATTTACCATATGTGCCAAAAACATATACCCAGGCAAAATTAAAGGTTTTGTCAAAAGCTGCAACTTTCAGTGATATCTGACAAAATATGATCCAATTTTGCAGCTTCAACTAGATTGACACAAAGTTTTGTAGTTGGTAGCTCATTTTCAGAGCGACTTTCAAATTGTTCATTCTACTTTTTATATTTGTTATAATGAATCTTT
This sequence comes from Dreissena rostriformis, assembly GCA_007657795.1. Classification (NCBI taxonomy): domain Eukaryota; kingdom Metazoa; phylum Mollusca; class Bivalvia; order Myida; family Dreissenidae; genus Dreissena; species Dreissena rostriformis. Next base: position 54,221 of record VMBQ01006439.1, on the reverse strand, counting down.
GATCATAATGGTTTTCGTGTTCAACTTGATCATGAAAGCAACCATTTATATGTACATCCACAGCTAAAAACTCTGACTAGAACAGCACAGTCGTTATTAATTCTTATGAACATCACTAAATAGATAAATCAATGTTGACACGTTCATAAGTGTTGTCATTACGATAACGATGTTGTCATTGCTAACATGCCACATGGGATTGGACAAAGATTTGCAACACAAAATTGATCATATAATATTTTTCTATTCACAGTCTGATCAACAGTTAAATAATTATTTTACATATTGTTTAAGTTGAATACTTTGAGGAGGATGGTTGCACTAAAATTCGTCAGCAAAATATTAATACAGTTCCTACAGTGACCACAGGTTTTGTCATTGTTATATTTCATCTTGTGTTGTACGTTTTAGTCTGTAATGTATAGTTGATTGGAAACTTGCCTTAAATAAAATACTGATGGATTTAAACAAGAATGAAATGCATTTTAATATTTATGGAGGTAACCTATTTTTATAACCATACGTTGCTGTGAAATATGGAATCAAGTTATTTTCTTTAAAATAGGATTATCAAAATCCTATGGTGCATGTAAGATTATTCCCGTACTAGTAAAACACAATAAGAATAACTATTCGACCGGAGATGTATGTGTACATGTATTTTATGACGTACGCGTAATAACGTATTATTATAAAAAAAAATATACATTTGTCCTTTTCAATATTTGACAGACTTCCAATCTCTTTTACGTAACAAACACTTTTTATCATAATTATATTTAATGATTTAAATACAAATTAAAAAATAAATCATATCACATAATCGAAACAGATAAAAGCAATTTTATACTGAAATACACTACAGTCATTGCTACACCAAATATGTAATCATCAAGTATCCTCATTTAAATGGTTCCTGAAATTCATGAACAAGTAATCATATACTTTGAAGTTAATCATTGTTAGTTTTAATGCCACGTACAACCTCGTTTTAAATGTTTTTTTACATTGATTTAGTACTGATCAAAAACAAAGCATCTGTGGTATATAAGCCGTTTTAAACACCAAATTGCACAATTTGTAGTACTGAAAGAGATGTATATCGTTAAAAGTCTTCACGTTTTTAGCAGAAAAGCAACGGCTATCCATGTAAAAAATGTCATTATCAGTATAATCAGACATTATTGTGAAAAACAATGTGAAATACATGCGTATTGTCATATAGAAAAAAATGATTTCACAACATAAATTATATTTATTGGTTAAAATGAACAATACTTAAAACGTAAATATACAAGCGCTAAGCTAGACATATAAATTAAAATATGGTGTATTACACAATAATTCATAATACACATTTTCATTAACCCATTTATGTCTATTTATGAAGGACGTCAAGTTCATCCATTATTTGAAATTGTTGAAGACAACAAATGAAAGCCGAACACATATCAATACGTTATGTACATGTACATTTTTGTAATATTTGCGGAACAAAAAGACGACAATACATTGATTTGATAGCAATACAAATCTGACTTAAAAATATTAATATCCTTGGAAAGGAAACAAACTTAAAACCTTACAAACACATAATTAGTTATTAAAAAATACACGATATTTGTAGCATTTTATGAGCAACCTGCTAAAATGCCCAATTAAAAGTGAATACGTTATGTGGTACTGTAAAATTAAAAGATTCAATAAAGTGTCCATCACCTTCTTTTTATAACAGCAAGTCTCGTCTAAGTTTCGTTAAAAGTTTACATCAATTACATTTTTACACTGACTATTTCAACATTAAATATCACGTTTTAAGAAATCGTTGTTTTTCAAAAGAAGTCTATACAAACACAAATATACGTTTAATGGAGTAACGTTCAATATTATTTTAAGGAAAGATCGGGTGTTGTGTATGTGATTTTGTCCCATCGCTTAAACCTTTCTTGTGAGTAACTGGTAAATCATGACCAATTCAGCAACCAGAACGAGCAGAGCTGTTTTTATATTCACATTAGTTTCAGCCAACCATCTCTCCGCGTTCCTGGCCATCTCGACTCGAGGAGTATATTTTTTTTCTGCAAAATATGCACATTTTCTTCCAATGGGTGACCTTAAAATTCGATCAATAAACAAAGCAATATCGACCTAATTAAAGCGCATATCGCATGACGTCATTTGAAAAGTAGTCCGTGCACGCGACAGGTTTATTCAACAAGGTGGGATAGATGCTAGTTTATTCCATGGAGTGTTATACTGTCATTGCACGTCTGATAATGGGATAAAAGTTTTGTCCTTACAATGTGTACTATTGTAAGAAGTTTTGTTCGATCAATGTGTTAATAGACTAGTTAAGGCCTTAACAGTAATTTAACAACACATACATAATAAAAACTGTTAAGATATCGTTATGGTTTATAAAGACGCCGTAAATAGTAATAAAACCATCAGCCGTTGACTTGTTTCATTTGAAATAATTGATAAGGCACCGCACCAAAAACTGACAAACTGACCGACAAACGAACGTGTGATTACTATATACATTTGAAATACCACATTGGCTTTAAAATAACTACGTTATATCGTATGGTTAACATTTATAATACATATTAAACCATAGTAATATATACTATAAACTAAAATAACATAAATCAATAATCGAATACGTAACAATTAATATAAATGTTAAACACATTAAACAGCAAAATTAGAATCTACCACCATTTAGCATACTAATACATGTACATGTATTTATAATTATTTGTTTGTTGTTTCGTGGTGCCAAAATACTCCTATCGCCACGTTTGTATTGTTGTCGAAAAGGTATCGTAATAATTTGCGATTGCATTACAAAAACAAAACTGCAAAAACAAAACCCTGGCATTATGCCCTATGAATAAAACATTTTGATTAGCACAGTGTAATTGTTTGATTAAAATCACGTGGAGATAAAACAAGCAAAATGTAAGAATTATGCACGGAAGCTTTTGTTCGTTATTGTAAATAGAAAGCAAATACTCCTTAAAAAAGCATTCGCGGTTTGCTGACAATATAAGTTTGGAGATAATAATATGTTTAATAGAAGTGCGTAAAAAAATATATTTGTATGCATTAGGGCATTACAGATGCGTATGCACGCTAGTATGTGTTATTCACAATTATAAATAATATTGCATTGCATTAACTTCGTTTAAAACGATAATAAAATATAAAGTTATATTCATGTTATGATAAGCAAGTTAAAACCATGTAACAATATTCCAACAATTATAATACACAACTTGCAGTATAAAAGCATTTGCATATACATATTAAACGCAGATATCATCACAACTAGAGCATGATCAAGTAGCATATCTCAGCAACCTTTTTTTGTTCCTTTCATGCATTGTACTGCTCCATTGTGCTTATATTCTTGTAGCGAAATGGAAGTCAATACATGCACTGATTTGACACAAAATAACATTTCTGTATTTAAGCCACACATCGGTAAAACAATGCCGAAATGCTGTGCACGTCATGTTGCCTTTTTATAAACATGTATATCCAACTGCACTTACATTCACAATACAAAATGTGTATACATTATGTAAACATGATTTAATATTGTGTACTCATTATTTCTTTTTTTTAGGAAAGTGTAATACAAACATGGTTTATCGCAAAAATACGAACAATAATATACATGAAAATCAATAAAAAAAATCATAAAATGTTAAATCGGATGCATATAATAATAACTCTCTTGTACTTGTAATTAATTAACAGCACCAGTTCGATGACTAATTTGTACACATTGACATGCAATCACATGTATGCACATAAACAGATTGCGGTAACAACACTTGCATTTTATCGACTTACATTTTTGTGCAACATGTATTTTCCATGAAAGATCACGTCCGATGTATGCTATCTTGAATTGAAAAAAAATCGAGATAAAACAATATTTACAATTCATGGAACCGTCTACATTTGCAAATATTGTGTGGATACATCAGCCAAAAACCACAAACCAATATTCCATACAAAAGTGATGGAACGTTACCATGTCATGTAGTAAAAACATCACTTTGTCATTACTTTTGATTCAAATTTAAATTAAAATACGATATATTTGGCTTAACATACAGGATTTAAAAATCTTACAGGAAATTAATATTTACCATCAAAGAAAAACTAATCTTTTTTTGAACACATAAGCGCATTTTAAGTTTAAATTAAGTAAACAATTCAACAAACTAGTATTTTACAAACATATTTATGTCAATGTGTATCGAACCACAATCATCTATAAACACATGCTGCTCAGTCAATACAGCCAATTCTGCTAGATTATGTACACATCGTCATTCGATGACAGAGCAAACAGAAGAATGTTACAATCCACATGATGGTGCATCTACGATAGCTTTCTCAGAACAGAACACAACAAGTTTTCGTCCTTCTGCAAGAGAAAGCATGGCAACAATACAGATAAGGACAATTTCGACAAATTGTTCATGTGCAAATATAATGTGGCATTAAACTAATTGGTTTAAGACAAATTGTAATTTATAAACAAAACAGCAACAACATATATTTGATACATTTATATTAAAAAGGAATTTATAAGCATCAAATGTATGCGTACTGACATTTCATATTTTATTATATGTTCCCACTGTGCTATAATCCTCCGCGTAGGCCACGATTGGCCACTAGTGACTGACTCTGGAATATCAGACTTAGATACTATGCCATTCGTGTCCATAAATTATAATGCGCTGCTATGCTCAGTTGCAATGTATTATATATGTGAAAATTAAAGGTGCCACGATTTGAACGGTCCGGTCTCATATTAAGATAAGATAACATTCGGAGTTGTTTTAATTGGGTCTCAAACATACAAGATCACCACGATCAAGTTCCACGAATAAGTACGTTTTTGAACCCGTTGATACAATACCTGACGTTTATCAAGAATCAATGTACTCCTTTGCGATACGGTAAGACTGTTATTGCAATACATTACACGATTTAATCATCATAGTTATCACGATAATAGCCGCGCCTGGACCCGAATGATATAAATACATTCCAAATACCATTGCCATCATTTATTTATTTGATAGCAACCTAGTGTATCGGAACGTTACGTTTTCTTATAAAAATATCGTCTGCGAGTACCACGATGTGGAGCACCACCATTTTATCACTTAACTGAGGAAATATTTAAGGGAATTACCCAGANGAACGATCAATGCCATTAAATACAGAAAGTGTCTTATTAACATCATGGGAACGATCGATGCCATTAAATACAGAAAGTGTCTTATAAACATCATGGGAACGATCAATGCCATTAAATACAGAAAGTGTCTTATAAACATGGGAACGATCGATGCAAAGCATACCGTGTTTGAACAGGTGTTAAGAGACATAAATCATGGAGGTAAAGGACACATACTTGTTTTTACGTTTACACAGGTAAATCGCAAACATTAATCTTAACAATGTGTAACGGGTGTCACTGCAGTCTATTAAGAGTTCAATAAAGTTAATACAACACATACATCATTAGAAAAAATATTTGAATCAGTTAAATAGGTAAAGATTATGAAAACATAGCAATTTACAAAATGAAAAAAGAAGCCACAATATTAATATGGTGAAATAAAGCAAACAATTAAACCGATAAAACATAAACGACAACATCCTGAACGGATACTGAGAACTGTTTATTAAAAAAGTTTATATTTTCGAAATAAACATTAACGTTTTAATCAACAGACAAATCTATTTAAGCATAAAGAGCACATAACCGCTGTATTACTTTGAACCATTTATAACCGTATTACGTTGGCGTGAAACAAGTAGAACAACCTGTGTGGCATCATATTTTATGACTAAGCACTGAACAGCCTTTTAACGAAAACAAGTCGTAACTTTGTGATCGACGCACTTTAATTTTGAAATTGCTGTAATGTACTTTTCAGAATGTACTTCTATGAATGTATTAAATTATCAAGCGGGTTCAAGGAAGAACTTTAAAGCTTTAGCTTTATTCTACTATGTGTATATGTTGTTTCGTTTTGTGCCGTACTGTACCGTTTTGGCAATTGGTTCCTTGCCATAAATAAAGGGCCACAAAGGTGTGTATGATAGAATTGCAATACTGCTGTAGCTTCTGGAGTTTCACTTCTTTATTTTAAAATACAAATATAACAACTAGTAAAATAGGTAACAGTTGCGTTTTTAATTACAAGCACTACGTTATCATATTATATTTTTTAGGTAAGCAAATGCGTTCAAATATCAAAACCGACAGCAACATTTGATGGTTTACGTTTAAGCGGCTGATAACTTAACCGAACCCATTTTAGCCTCGTTTCTCTGAGCGAGGCTTACTTATATTTCCTGTTCGAAGACATACCGTCTCTTACTAATACAGTGAAGAAACTCGTTGAACCGCTAATGTCGAATCATAATTCTTACTTCAAATAATGATAACGGATGGTTATTAAGTTATATTTAATACTGCTTGTGGGAGTCAACATTGGTATCTTCCAAAATAATTAGTTTTTTAGCATTATGAAACTGCTCAAGCGGCAAGCGACAAGCGTTAATTTTAAAACACCAAATAGGTCAGTAATATCCTCTTTATTGAGAAGCCATCAGATTTGTTTCACGGTTATTATTAAATGTAATTATCATTAAAAGCATACCGTCGATACTTTTTTACCAATGTGTTTTCGACTTTGCTAACAGACAAATAATTAAAATTATATAGATCAAACCAAATTCAATCAATGACTGCAATTTTGGAGTTAAAACAGAATTACGTTATGTTTATGCTTAGGGCACTATTATTTATCTATTCGCCTTTTTAAGTATGATGTAGTATTAAAAACAGAAAGACATACTGTGTATGAACCTCTGTAAATTATGACATGTCAATGCAGCTTTAATAATTATTTGATGTTAAATGTTTCATTATATGTATGGTATGTATTTCTGGAATTGTATAGGCCATTGGTCAAATGCCTCAAGTAAAAGGCAAGCGGAAAAGACATTTTATCCCGAGTTATTAGCCAATCATCAATGAACCTCAGGGCAACACGCACATCAGGTATATGCTTAATAAGAGTCGTACAAATACTGCACATATTCATAACGCATAATAGAATGTAACATTTACCATTCGTATGAAGCGTGCATTAAGCATATATCACCCGAGTTCAATTGTAAGAATAGTTTTATTGTACTAAATGTATATGTTTGATGTTGCAGGAATGTAGTACCTGCTTTGAATTATTAGATGTTGTAATTTTAATGATTGCTTTGCTAAGCACACTACTAACACTCGCACCAATTAAGCTTCATCGATATGCAATCATCATTTTAAGCGTGTGCACTGTTATTGAAATATTTCTTACGTGACTTGATATTTCCTCTGTTATCACAATCATGCGTTCTGAATGACAAACGTTAAGATAAACGGTCTTTCAATTGACATAATGAGCTAGAAGTCGTTTTACATACTAGGTCACCTAAAGCAGAAAGAGCAGAATATAGTATGGCTTAAATTTAAAAACAAAAAATCGGCAATTTAGTGAATATTAAATTGATTGTGTTCAATAACATATGAACATCATTGAATGTTATGTTTTTATGTATTAGCTTTATTTTCATGCCACATAATATTAAATTTAAAAAAATGGTTAGGTTAATTCTTACGCCAAATGAATCCCAACATAAGCATTAATTTTCCAAAACTGTCATTTAATCACATATTTCAATTCATGATGCTATGCTTAAACAATTTTCATATTACACTAGCTTAAACATCACCAATGCACGCTTAAAGGCATTAACCAACTTCCCGCTTTATAGTATTATACTATTTGTCGTTTAAGGAATTCTCTTCTTAGCGAAAATAGCTTAAACATCACCAATGCACGCTTAAAGGCATTAACCAACTTCCCGCTTTATAGTATTATACTATTTGTCTTTAAAGGAATTCTCTTCTTAGCGAAAATAAAACAAAATAAACAAATTTAATATAACACTAGCAAAACATCACAAATGCACGCTTTACGGCATAAATCATCTTGAAAACAATGATAAATTGTAAATTACTTCATCGTAATCCAGAGCAAGTATGCCACTGCGTTGTGGTGTCTGCGTCGTATCAAGAAAATGCTTTACATTTTTTACAGCAAACAAGCTAGCCCCGGTAAGTAAGACAAACTCGGTTACATTCTTATATGAGTGAAGTTTTTTTTAAAGGGGCGAATCAATATTATGTCAAAAACTTATTTGCAAAATCTAATAAAGTTCATACAAGGAAAATATATAACTCTTGTATAAAAAAGCGTACTTTAATTCTAGAGATAATTGAACGTATGTTTGTATTATTTTAAGATTAATTTTATCATTTACGGAAATCATCGTTGACGTTGAAGTTGACGTTGGCTTATTCGGAGGTGTCAGTATCTATGAAAGGAAGACAATCTGCTCTTTTCTTAAACGAAGGGTGCGGTGAAAACGCAGATGAATTATACTCTATATAAAAGCAATGACGTACGTTTACTTACAGGCTCGGACACGATTTGATATTTCATTACATATGTTTTTAAATCAGTTCACGAATGTTCTAGTAGACTAGCTGCTAATAATATTCTAAATTGTTAACTTACGAGGGAAACAATCATGAGCTAGAATAAGCTTTGACTCTTATCAGAAAATAATTTTGAAATAATGATGTGTGTAATGAAATAAATTAGCAATACGTGTTTCTAAGAAAACTACAAGTTCATCCAATAGAGCGTTCCTGAGTGTGCCATGTATGGTGTCAGTATCTCCTCAAAGTGTTATAACATTAATGCCCACTCATTAAAAAGGCGTAATCAACTACCTCGTTGAATATCGCTAACATAAAGTACGAGCTCTTCGGTATAGAGTTGTGTAATCGCTCAACACGTGATATCCGAGTGTTATGAGTGGTTACTATGATTAAATAATGAATATGTGGAAGCGTCTAGATAATATGTACATGTTATTTGAACGGTCCCAATACATAGATGAAAACAAAACCCGATTTTATTGTTGTGTGAAAAGCATTTATGAAACATGATTACAGTAATTAATCTACGTTTTTGGACGCTTGAAAATAATTAAAACATTTCATGTCCGCAAAGTTAGACAGATCAAAATATTTCAAGATGTCAGTGTTTGAAAATTTAAAGACCCCCATAAAATATACATACTGAATCGACGTTTGAATGTTCCTCTGTATTTCGGCACTTACCACGTCCTGAAGTATTAAATGCTTCATTATATCTTTGCGATGAATTTGAACTATTTCATTATTTAAATCTTTGTTTAACAGGAAAATACCCCATGGTTTAACTTTGACCAAGAAGTACAAGGATAAGCATTTACTATTCTGTAGTATGACTCTCAAACAGCTATCAATACAAGCATATTTGGCAGTTGTTCCCGAGATGAAACAAAACAAAAACTCTGAATACATTATGCACGACTGAATGATCACAGTAAGCTTGAGGACGAAACATTATCTACCGTACGTGTGTGTATTTCGGTGTGAATGAGGTATATCCGCGACTGAGGCTGCATTAATTATCTATCGTATATTAGGTATACATACATATTGACGTAAATAAAGCAAATGTAACGGTTCATTGAATTTTTGCAATCATCTGCCTGGTATAATGACCGTCCTCTGGTTGTAAAAACATATTAATGCAATGCGTAAACGCAAAACGGAAGAATTTTGATAAAATGCAATTGTCCGAAAATAAAAAGTCATTTATATTTAGGGAAAATCTGGGTGTCCAAACATTTTGAGTTACAAAATATAATTATTTGGGCTAAAAAAGAGGGCGTCCGAAGCCTTAGAGTAATCGAAATCTTAGAGTTATTATGATATCATTACATTGAATGGCGCTTCAATCTTAAACATGTGCTTATTTAAATGTTTGTATTGAACATGATATCTTCATTGAATCGCGAACAAACCACTGGCATCTTGTGTTTAGGGCTTGCGACATTATTGGGGGGGGGATGTTAAATTGCGTTACCTTTATCAAAATGGATAGCATCAAAATAACCGTTTAACTCCGAAAATGATTCGTGCAACAATTTAGTTTGTATACGTAATGTCAGGCATCCTTAAGTCAATGAACGTACATAAACATTACTAAAACAATTTATGTGATGAATTGAAAAAAAAAATCATCGGCAGTATGCAGGGTGCAGGATCACGTGACTTTGTGGGGTCGACAATTAAACGTTAATGGATATAAACACACCGCTAAGTAATGTTTTATTTGTTTTTTTTTCTTAAAAATGTCAACTAGTGCACAAAAGACAGTTTTTTATGCTGCTTATGGTAATGTGAAATACATCAGAATTCTGCGTCGTCGTAGTCGTTGTCGTCGTCTTCATTATCATCATCATCATCATCATTATCATCATTATCATCATTATCATCGTTATCATCGTTATTATCATTAATTATTATAAGTAGTATAAAGAAGAATATGCGAACAGTCCAAATAAAAATGAAAATGATTTGTATGCGTTAACAAGCATAACAACTATTGAGCAACTATTTCCTTGTAGAAAATAATTTGAAGCGTACCCTTCACGGTTAGTTTTAGCCCAAGTTTAAACTCATGAACTTCACTCACAAAATACAAGTCCCTTTGGTTATGTTTAATAATAGTATTTTTTTATTTTGTATGCGTTTAGTTCCAATCAATGCAATTGCTGATAATGCCTCCCAATTGGAAATGCAGGATTTCGGTCTTATGTTCTTATGAAATGGGTGTGTAATAAATTGAATAGGATCAGACATTTCCTTTTTGATAACTTTATAAAAAAAAACAGTTCCAATGCCATCGTATAAATGCAAAATTGTACATAAAATATGTTGTTGTGTTAAACACAAACGATACTAGAATAATTTTATGTGTATTACACATCTCTAAATAAAATACGCTTCTTCAACAGAACCACAACACAGGTTATTGCGATCGAAATAGTATGAGCCTTTTTGTGATTATAGCAAACTTCGTACTGTACTTTATTAAGGACATTTATAACAAAAAGATATTTAATTAAAACAAACATGACGGCCAATGTTTCACATTTAACAAAACACATCCCCATCAAACCTTAACCGAAGACTTTGAAACAGGGTTGGATTCCTTTTTATATTTGCAGTATGCAACTAAACCGTAGACTTTAAAAGAGGTTTGAATTAATTTTATGTTTGCAGTATTCAACTTAACGGTAGACTTTGAAACAAATTTGAATTCCTTTTATGTTTACAGTATGCAATTAAACCTTATATTGCGAAACAGGTTAGAATTCCTTTTATGTTAACAGAATGCAACTTACAAGCCGCATTTGATCATGTATAAGGACATTAAAAATACGTGTGTCAAGTAGGATATCTTTTAGAAGAAGAATTTTCGTTCATATCAATATCATACACATTGTTGTTTTTAAGATCTATACTTAATTAATCAAGTGGCAAATAACTCTACGTTTACGCGAATATACGTGTTTTCAATCCGTCCGTCGACGAGCGTGTCTTGGTATAAGGTAGATTTCTTTGTTTATTCACGTTTGCCTATGTCCCACTAAGGCACACAGCTGATATGACTGTTATAGTGTTGCAACTGGAGGATGTTTCGACCCGTTTTGACAAAGCCGAAGTCGGACATGATTTATCTAATGCTCGACATTCGTCGGCTCGGCAAACAGGTTTGCCTCGAAATAATATGTATAAATAAATATGTAAAGATTAATTTATTTCTTGAATATCTGTTTGAGCTGATTAGTGCTCATGGCAACAATACAATAACGGACCATAGAAAACTAAATAACACAGATCATTAGATGACATTGTCTTGTCATCAATAAAGGCATCATGATAATTGTGCAACTGCCGTAAAATTAAAAGCACCATTTACGTAAATACAACATTGTATTTTGATTGTTTTAGTTTAACTACATGTGGTATTTGTAAATTGTAGAAGTGGTAAGAGATTGCGAATATTCAAAGACTGCCAACAACGGATAGGCTTCTCAGACAGAGAAGGCAATACAGAAAACGTTTATGTATTAGAGAAGAGTATTAAACGAATGAACTATTTTGTCATTTTTGATGTGACTTTGCCTGCTTATTTATTCTTTAAGATATCTTTAAGATAATGGCTTCAATTGCATTTGTATTTTGAATATATATGTCATTTCATAATTGTATTATTCACTGTATTAGTGACAGTTCAGACTGCCAACAACGGGTAGGCTTCTCAGACAGAGGAGGCAATACAGAAAACATAGTGACTTTATATTTCCCTTGATTTAAAACAAAAAAGTGTTAATAAATTGTTTACAAATTCAGGTACATCGTTAAATTTGTATCAGTCTTGGACATGTATTTCTTATAAAAAGAGCGAGATGTTCCATGATTCAGATACATAGATACAGGCTATAGCTTATTAACAAACTCAATGGTTAGTCATTACAGAGATGGTCCGCACATGAAGTCTCTTGTATGTATCGCTTGGAGTAACATAATTATAAGTAGTTGTAGAGTTAAGCTTTATTATAATGCTATTAAATATATAACCTTACACTTGTGTTTTTATTAAGTCAGTTGACTATACACATTTGTATTACAAACATCTACAATTCGACAAAACAACATAAGAACAGTATCCTGTCTACATTTTTCTTCTCTGTTTATTTGTGTGCATTTTTCAACGTTATCTATATCGCCTACGTTTTGTGAACGCCGATATGTTGGTTATTTTAAATGGCTCACCGAACAGGAAGTTCAGGCCGAACATAAATTGGATGTTGATTCGTTGCTAGAAGTTTAAAATGCTTCTTCCTGAATGGTTATACCTGTTTGTGGTGTTTGGAGCTTTAGTTCGTAAGTAGCTTTTGTTTAAATTTCAAGGACATTAATATAACTCTATTTCCTCCAAATACATCAGGAGCTTAACAAATACTCAGACAACAGTTTACAGTATTTAACAAAAAGCATAACATGAACATATAGTACAATATCTCAACTTCTTCAGCGAACAACACCGTTAACATTGAAATTATAAACAGAGTAAACGTATGTACACATATGTTTGAAATATTAATTATAGGTATGGCATTAAATCAAATTGATATTATTTAGGAAAACAAACCACCTAGAGGTCAACGAAACAGAAAACAGTATACATGTGGTATAAACCTAAATATCATAGTATAAATTGTTACATTGTAAACGTATCGCTTTAACCCACGATACAGCGTTTTGAGCATTGTGAAATTTGACGCGCCTGAGTTAAGGAATGTTTGACACACCAATACCACAGTGTATAAACCAATTGTATCATCCCCGGATGTTGCGATGTGATTGCCATGGCGTAAAAGGAATATTTACATACCGCTGTTAATTTTAATACACATCAATGGATTTATACTGCAAAAAAGTAAGTAAACTCGGTACTTAAGATGTCGAAGAGAATTTAGTTTCCCTTGAGAACGTATAAATCCGCTTCGAAGAAGTTGTTGTTGATGAAAACATTGAAAATCACCGAAGAAAACTGGAAAACACATGTTGCTCTATGCCAAAATATCCTTTTTTGTCTAAAATCTGTTTCGAAATATACATATTTATGTATGTAATATATTGCAATTGAAGTCAAATAACTGTTATGATAAATATACTCTATCGGCATTTTGAATATACTAAGATATTGATTAAAATGCACAAGATGGTTTTTAAAATGACTGTATCATATATTGCAGTGATGCTGTATCATTGATTGCGATTACATTATATGCATTCTTTATCAATTATTGCGATTAATCTATGCCGATTTTTCAGATTTTGTATCATTCATTGCTTATCTTCCATATGAACTTTCACGTGTCTTGTCAGATTATGTTTAAACTTGTTCGAATATTCACATAAGTCACAAATATGGTTAACTGAAGAGCTTGAACTTATTCCAGATACATCTTCGTTGCAACTCATGTCCATCACATTTTTATTGCTGTCCTTTTGTTGTCTGATGGGGGACATTTTTTACTCAGGTCAAGTGGTGTTTCAGCAGAGATAGTTTACATAGGGGTTGACGTGCAATTTACCGTAGCAATACTACCGTCCAAGCAAAAAACTTCTATTGACTCGTCCGCCATTTTTCTGTAAAATAGCAATAATTTAGTTCTATATTAATGTTTCCCAAGAAATGCAGATTATTAATATAAATCACTAAAATAATCATTTCTATCACCTCATCATGATGATCATCATCATCGTTATCATCAGTAAAGTTAGTATCATCATTAGCAACAGCAACACCATCAGCAGCAGCATAAACTGTTCGTACTGGCAATCTGTGTTAAGTTACGTATGACCTGAGAGAGAAACAAGAAACGATATTTTATTCAACTTTATAATGAAAGGGTAACCTTGATATTGGATGATAGAGAATTCAACTTTATAATGAAAGGGTAACCTTGATTTTGGATGATTTAGAATTTGCATATTTTTTTCCAAAATATAGGCACGTGTATATAATTTACACTTACGTGTGCGAATTACTGAAAACCCGTATTACTATATACCATGCAACAGTGGCTATGTCATGAAAGCATTTTAATATAGAACGACGTTTCAGCTAAAATAAATTTTAAATAAATACGGACAGAAATACCTGCAAATTATGTTCCTTAAACCGAAAAGAGTATTACCAAATCTCTGCAGTCTCTACACTTTTCTTAACCAACACTTGTATATGCATGTGTGCCAGCTATCTATTTATAGATAACACATTCTAACGTTGTTTCTTACCAAGACTTACCGCCAGTGTTAAACATAGGTAATCAATGAAGTGAATGAAACTGTTTCGTAGGTGTTTAAAACATTTAGGAGGACGAAATAATGACATGTTAACTTCAATCACATATTAAAAATCCTAATAATTGATACATTATAATGGCTATAATCATACAAATGATTGATTCAGTTTACGCAGTAATTGATACAGAAGTAGAAGAACACGTGTGTAGTATTAAATTCATATATCTGACGTAAGAAAGAATCCCTAAAATAATACGTTGTTCTGATCGAAAGTGCACATTCTAATTCTAACATCTGATGTATAAATAGTTATTGTTATTTGTTAAAACGCCAGTACAGCAAAGATTTCAAAACTAGATCATGACAATTTGACTAGATGTTCGGTGATCAGTAACGCATTTCATCCTTATGTCAATATATACAATGCATTACAGCATGCCACAGAAATATGCATTCAAGTCTGAATATTAATAACTGTTTGAAGACCATCACAATGACAAAAAAGGAAAATAATTTACCTTTCTAGCAACGCACGTATGCCAAATATTCATTTCGCCATGGCAATCACATCGCAACATCCGGGGATGATACAATTGGTTTATACACTGTGAATACGTCTGCTTATTGTGCGAGAGGTAAACCGCACCATTGTAAGTAGAGGTCTACCCCGCAAGTTTGAATGACGAGTGCAAACATGCGTGCTAGGTGGGGATTATTATACAGGCAGACAAAATACAATAAGTGTTCAACAATATTGTCTCACCATCTTGAGCACTTGTGACACTGTTCCGCGTATAATCTTGATACGCCTTACCGCTCTATTCACAGATTTCACTATGGAAATCAACTCTGGGTGGGATTTCGCGATTGTATAGGGCACATATGGCACACCTATAAATTATAAAGTTTTAAAATGCACGTAGTAGATAACATGTATAAATGACATTTATTAAAGCAACGGAAGAGGTGAAAGTACTACATTTGCTAACTGTTATTCGAATGTAACGCGCTATCATGAACCAACTTTTGTTCAAAACATAAGAAATTGATGACAAATAAGTGCAGGAATAATATTTTGGGTTTAAGAAAGCAATTTATGTTTGTTTTAATAGATTACTCTGACAATTGTTATTTTAATGATTTTTTGACAACAAGCGGTTAAGAACTTCAAAATAATAGTATTGCTTTTTATTCATAAACTGGTACTATGAGAATACTGGATGTAATACTGATCATTTTCGTAACTACTCGAAAGCGAATTTCTGAAAAAGTTGTAATCAAAATTCGTGTGTGTTTTCGGAAATATTCTACCATTTTCTTGTAATATACCAATTCATGCATAATGTAAAAGAAATATTACATTGATTTCAGTAAAGAACACCGCGAAAAAAGTATTCCGAACTGTTTGGTTTACGATTTTTTGTGTGATTTTTAGCTTGCATGCAGCATGGAATTTGGTGTTCTGGGAGATTAGTGTGTCGACTGTCTTGATTGGGTGATTTCAGATTTTTTAATCCAATCATAAAAGAGCTTTTTAGCGTAATTTAGACACATGTAAAGCGAGATATCTGAAACGTTAAAATGACGTGAATGTATTTATTTTACGGTGCAACATGTCTTTCTTGCGTGTATAAATAGATTTACAGTTTGTTTTCAAAAGCAATGTATACCAGAACATCCATGTCCAATGTCTTCCTAACAAATGGTGACGCCAATCGCATTAATAAACAGGAGATCATTTTAAATTCGGTAGTGATAAGACAGCCATTAATTACTATTCAAGGGAGAAAATCCAAACATTTAATATATAATGGTGAATTTGATTTGTTTCCCTCTAATTAACACGTAAACTAGCAATTCAGGTTTCTGTAAACGACATAGCGTGTCAAGTATTAAATGTAAAAATCAATAATTAAAATAATTTCTGCTTGTTGACCACATAAGTTTCTGTTTACATATGAGGTTGCAATGAAAACAATTGAGATCGTCTGTATTGTAAATTTTAAAACTAAAATACCTTTTAACGGATGTCTACTGTCAACTGACAACAAGCGTCTGTTAGTATGTGAAGAAGCAAAGTTGTGTCTAAGGATAACAATACACGAAATAAAAATAACATCCGGAAAATACTGCTGTTCGACAAATACTCGCTAACTAGTATTCAAATCTATCAATGTAGTGCTCGTAATCCTGTTTGAATTATCATAACACAAATATTGAAATATAGAGGAAAAATCTAAGGCAGCGGATTGAATTGAAACAATACGGTGCATACTTGCTCCGGACTTAGACTAGAAATTGTCATTTGTGAATCCGCCCGATCTTCATATTAATGAAGTTACAAGGTTACGTGCGTATCACACGGATATAATGGGAATAATATGACTTACGTGTACTACTTTTTAATATCGAGTTGCATTTGATAACTCATACTCATTATCATTAAACCATACTTCGACATCAATAAAACTATTAAAGACATTAAAACTACTGTATAAAAAACGAATATTGACGATAATCTGTGATAACATAATTTTCAAGCACAAACTAAAAATATAATCATTTTTTAGGTATGTTTGTGTTTGTCCTTATTTGGTATGAAACAGATTTAAGAAATTACATAACAGGAAACAGAACGGTCAGATAGTTGGGACAAGTTTTTTTGTAATTTCAGTTCCTGTTGATGCAATCGAATGCTATGAATGTTATGGTTCAGAGGATAAAGTGTGCAATGACCCGTTTGGAAAACACTCATATATCAAACCTCGTTGCGTGCAATGTGCCAAATGGAAAGGAACCTACCCAGGAATTGAAGGACCATGTAAAATAAACTTAATATAATGTATTTGTTGTATGGTCCACTTTTATTTTACGTCATGTCTTAATTATTGTTTTTGTTAAGCTTGTTTTAGCACTAAATACTGAAAACATGTCGCAATTCAGAGAAATTGTGATCCCCGAAGCCAAACACTGAATACAATATCGTAACATTCATCTGAAAGGTAGCAAATTATGCATTTTCCTATGCATTCTTATTAACGCGTACGTTCTTTAAGAGTCCCTGTTGTTTGTGTGTTGTAGTCGTTACACGAGAATGTTTGCTAAGTGAGGTGCAAGCCTATTTGACAGATCATAGATGCGCTACTCAGGAAGCCTATGGCGTGAAAGCCGAAGTCTGTTGGTGCAACAAGAACCTATGCAATGGTTCTGAAACCTCTGCTGTCGCCTTAACCACGGTACTGCTCGCTGGCATTCTGGCTGCTAAGAATATGTTAATGTACTGAATGCGAACACGTGTTTTCTTTCAAGTTGTGACTCCATAAACATTTCTCAATTGTTAGTTGTGAATAATAATCATTCCTTGTCTTTGATGAACATTGGTGTATTTGTGTATCCTTTTAGTTCCAATTATCTTTATGTTGCTCTTGAACGTAAAATGTTACTTATTTGTATTGGGAATATATTATGTTTGTTATATTCTTTTCAATTTGTCTTTTTAAGCAATCTAAATCAAACAAAGGGTATAAACATATTGCTACAATAAAAAATAATGTATCAATAATCACTTGAATTATGTTTTACACGTTTAAAATGTGCAGTGAAGTAAATTTATGTGGGACTCATTGTCATAACTTAATTGAACAGATAATGAAACTGTTAAAAGAACTGTTATGCGCCGATAATTGCTGAATACGCAACACATTTTCTGAATAGCATAGTATTATTTGTTCGAAGGATGCTTTAAGCGTTCTTATATTTGGGCCTGTTTGGGAGGCTTTTGGGGGGATATGATAAACTGGGTCTTTTAATGGGCTTTTGGGGGATTTGTTTCGGCCTTGGATGTTTTGGGGGCTTTCGCCCATTCATGGGTATAAGAGGCGCGATTTTTCTTATATAAATTACTATGTTCGGATAAAATCTTTGAGGCAGATTTTATTTCGTTTGGTTTTGAAACATATTTTCACACTATATGAACATTTTATAGATTTAGTCAAAGCAGTAACATTTAATTATTAATGTTGTGCATTAAAATAAGTTATGTTTGTATTTAAGACTGCACTTGATTTGAAATATTGCAGTCTCCACGGAGAGTTGTCGTTCCATGCTTTCAATACAATCTCTGCCATCAAACGAAAATCTTCCCAGATCTGGAAGGAGTGTTTTGTTATTACAGTATTATAATATGAACAGTTGTATAATTTTTTATATATTTTGAAAATATTGTATAAGTAAATGTTGATTTAAAAAAATAACTAACATAAAAAAGAGTAAAAATAAAAAAAGGAAAATTATTGTACCACGTGGCTCGGCTTGATATTGAAAGCAAATTTAATTATCTCGGAATTGTTTTTACGCCCTGATGTTCCTATTCGGAAGCACAAACTGCGCTTTCAGGCAAAGCATTGCAAGCAATTTTTAAAATAAATAAATATTTATATAAATTTACTGATATTTATTGTAGCCAAAGATTAAATCTCTTTGATAGACTTACAACTCCAATTTTGAACTATGGCACTACGGCAGCGAAGTTTGGGGCTTTGTTAATAATATGTTCGCTGAGCGTGTTCATATGCAATTTTTTAAACAAATCCTGGGTGTACACAAAACGACCTTGTACATGGCGAACTTGGACCTCTTAATGGTCAATCTGCCCGATATGTAAACATTATTAAATATTGAAATTAGTTGATAAAAACATCAAAAAACAAGTTTACTAACAAGTTTATTTAATGTTGGTGAATGATTGCAATATTCTTCATAATACAATCAATGGGTGTGCATTACTTAAGGATTTGCTTTGTTACTTAAAGTTTTACGAGGTATGGCTTTTTTCAAGATGTCGGAAATGATAAGGTTTGTATTTCAAATTTTAGACAAAGATTAAATGATAATTTTATTCAAAACTTGAATTAGAGATTGTACAACTCAAGCAAAGCCAATTTGTATAAAAACATCGTACAATTTTTTCTTAATTAAGATGCTCGTCACATATATTATATGTAGAAAGTGGAAGATGGGCCAAACCTTCTCCCGTTCCGATAGGCAAAAGAAAGTGTAATGTGTGTCTTATATAAGAAGATAAATTTCGTGTATTCAGAATTAAGATCTTAGTATATACCATTTTATTACAGACACCGACCTAACATGCACACATTTATTGAATTACTAAGAATTGAAAAACAAACGTTGCTACACGAACTCTGCTGTAACATATACAAATCATTTTAGTAAGGTTAGAAATACATGTTTTCTGTGTTGACCTATGTATGTGTTAAACGGTCGCTTTAACATTGCCGTCAAAACTGTATTTGAATGTGTTGTTTTTGTTGTTGCTATTGTTTGATCAATTGTCATCATTATCTTTTATATAAAGGCATTCTTACAGTATCGTGCCTGTTCTTAAATATTTCTACGACATTTCGGCTGTATTATAAGACGTGTAATGCTTTGTATTACAGCTTTTATATAAGATTCAACTGTTTAACTCAGAACTGCTTATTTTTATTTATTAATCTTTTATAGAATATAACATGACGTTTGGACCATCTATTTTTATTATTTTTTTGTAGGTGGTCTATATAAGGTTAATAAAATGCTTGATAATTAATATTAAACGTCGTTATTTCACTTCATTTTGTTTTGCGTATTTGTTTATCTAAAGACACAGTATTATATTATCATTTTCATTTAATTGTGTAATGTGACCAGAGCCTTTGTTTTCGTTTTCGTTTCGTATAGGTAGCAAGCAAGGGTAATAGCCCAGTCAATCTAGCCCAAAAATAGACTTAACCTCAAACAAATTGCAACAAAAAGTATGATGCCTGATTTTGATACTTCAACCCTCACTCTTAAACATATCAAAAGTCTAGAAGAATCTAATAAGGGGAAAACTAAAAAAAAAATCAGTTGTAGTTAGTGTCTGTACGGGAGAAAATTAAACAAAAATATACTCAATCACATAATTGATGTTTGTGAATAGTCTGTTTTTTATTTTTTTTTCAAATCTGCATTTGTAGGTGTCCTATGTTGTGAACTAATAAACTAAACAATAATAATGCATTTTTAATTTTATGAAGCAAACTTAAAATTGTCAAATTATTAGTTATTGACCAAACAATAGTTAAAAAGTGGGCTGTATTTCAGTATCTACAAATTAGACAATGCCCGGTGAACGTAAACATGAATGTGTTTTTTTTTCTTAATAAGTTTTATTTATCCAAATGAATCTCTATGGTGTGGACAAGTGATCGTATGCTTTTACCATATTTATCTTATATTAAATATATATTTTATCATTGCTTTTACTCATTATTACCTGATGCAAATTTTGGCAGATGATTTATTTAATTAAAAAAGCAAATATCTGCCTTTTGTGGGCATGAACTTTAAGTCTATTGTCCATATAGCACCTGAAAACATTGTTACAAAAGGATAATTGACTTATTATAAGTAATTTCTCATTTGATTACAATACTTTGATTGTTTGCTTTAAGTCATTATTGTTTTCAGGGACGTATAAGGTATATCCAGTGACAAAAATATGTGTAAAGTGTAATAAAAAACATAAGACTTTGTAATTAACAATGTAAGATCATTCGTTTTCAAGTTAACCTTATTTGGGGGTGGATAGAAATGAGATAACCAATCACCCAAAATAAAACCTAAGTCTGTTTAATTTACAAGTCAGTGCAGTTCATGCAGTTTAACTCGGAATATTGTTACCTTCCTGAATGTATAATCCGTATGAAAGGTAACATACTATTTTATAGTGTACAACTCTAAATATTAAATGACCAAAAATAATATATCTACAAGAACACATTGCAACATGCACATAATACATTATTTACAAGAACACGGCACAAAAGCGTAAACAAGAATATCTGATCAAACATATAAATAAGACTTTGAACACCATAGATCCAAACTAATAGTCTTCGGTGAAATTGTATATGCCTTTCGGGTCATTCTTGAAAATGAACCAATTGTTTGGCATGTTTTACTTCAAAACTGATCCTGAGTTTAAACAAAAGTCCCAATGCTTTAGTTATGTAGTTTAGTTATCTAGTATACATGTCTTTCAACAAAAACTATTCCGAATCAGAGTTTATGAATTGTGTGCTGTTCGAACAACTTGTACCCTTACATTCACCGCAAGCAGTGGAGCATTCAAGTCCAGTTTTCATACATGTGCACCTTCTTGAGTCACAATTCTGCGTACATTCACACCTGATTATGTTGAAAAGTTTTCAGGAGCAACCTGGATATCGGTCTTTATAGGTACGAGATTGTCCTGTACTTTTGCCCAACCCAAATATGCTGGGTCAAGTGTTGATTCCTCCTTACAAATCCACTCCTACATTTGCTGTGCTAAATGTTTGTTCTTAAAAGGTTTACCATTTCAAAATATTGAAGCCAAAGTGCAGCTGTTGGATTTTTTGAAATTGCTAGTGTATATTTTTGGAAGGATGTGTACATTTCATCTAAAAACATATTGCTGTAGACGGATTAAATGCAATTTGACCAGAAACAAGCTTCTCGTACAAATCAACAAGTTCGTCTCTTGATTCATTACAAGCAGTATACTGTCTCCATTAACTAATTTCAATCTGAGCCTGACATAAGCTGACCGATACAACCAAGGTCATTCATAATACAATAAAAACCACCAAATCACACGAGAATACCTTTGAGGAGACTTGTGTCGTTTTCATTGCATATAATATTTATGAACAGATTTGATTCATACTTTGACAAAACAACACCTACCTGACATACAACAATAGACTCCACCCAAACCATCCCCCACGCCCCACCTCAGAATCCCCCTCCCCAATTTTTATTCCCTTTTTCTTCTTATTTTTGAAAGGTCATCTAATAAATGACCACACCCCACNATTAACATCATGGGAACGATCAATGCCATTAAATACAGAAAGTGTCTTATTAACATCATGGGAACGATCAATGCCATTAAATACAGAAAGTGTCTTATTAACATCATGGGAACGATCAATGCCATTAAATACAGAAAGTGTCTTATTAACATCATGGGAACGATCAATGCCATTAAATACAGAAAGTGTCTTATTAACATCATGGGAACGATTAATGCCATTAAATACAGAAAGTGTCTTATTTACATCATGGGAACGATCAATGCCATTAAATACAGAAAGTGTCTTATTAACATCATGGCAACGATCGATGCCATTAAATACAGAAAGTGTCTTATAAACATCATGGGAACGATCGATGCCATTAAATACAGAAGGTGTCTTATAAACATCATGGGAACGATCGATGCCATTAAGTACAGAAAGTGCCTTATTAACATCATGGGAACGATCGATGCAAAGCATACCGTGTTTGAATAGGTTTTAAGCGACATCAATCACGGAAAAAAAGACATATTCTTGTAATTACCTTTACACAAGCTCCACGCAAAAATAAAAATTAGCATTATGTGACTGGTTAAAGCATTTAATCTTCATTTAGTACTGCAGTTTATTCATAGTTAAATAAGTAAAATGGGTAAACACAACGAAGACATAATAATTTGCAAAATGAAAAATTAATATATATATGTTAAAACTTGATACTGAGTACATGTTTATTAACAATGTTTATATTTTCAAAATTAACATCAATGATTTAATAAACAAACGAGTCTGTTCATAGCATACCTCTTTCTGTTATTATCATTTAAAATCCCGGTTTTATTATGTATATGTTTAAATAACATTTTAACCGAATTCATATTAGGTTCAAGTACATGCAAATAAACTTAATATTCCTTTTACTAATGCGGAAATAGAATACCGTGAAAAAAATAAAAACGATTGAGATGGAGTAACACAGAATGCAGAATGTTCAACAACAAGCTTCAGATATACATCGACTCAAGGACAACACCACAGAGACCATTATCGGGGAGTTGTCACGCAGCTTAAATGGACGTTGAGAGGCCCAGATTAAAACTAGGTTCCAAAATAGTATGACAGATAAGCATAAGAAATTTTGGATGATGAGAGTGTGTGTTTTTTTGCGTAATGACCACTTGACAACATTATGACATAGTTATGACCGAATTGAATGCTTTTGCAAATGCACGTACGCAATTGTTTTTGTATGACTGCATATTTATAGATTAAAACATAGTTGGTGCCATGGTTTCCCGTTTAACAAATGTAGTTCACATTTCATAACATTCGTGATTGCATACATGGTCCATGAAGTCTGTGTGTTTTCCTTTATAAGCGTATCGCAAAAGACCTTATATAAAAAGTGTGGAAAACAACACACGAGTAAAACTAATAAAAAAAATACCGATACCGGTACAATTAAATAAATTAACCAAGTGATTTTGAAATGGTAAACTGATGAATGGGATATATGTGATGAATTTTGTTCAGGGATTGAGTACATTGATTGTATACTTAATGCTTTCAGATACTCGGATAGTTTATGTTGCTTTCTTTCAAGGCACATACTAATGGTTTAAAAATAGTTTAAATGTTAAAAAACACATAATTGACCCATCCCAAAATATGTCACGGTATGAAACTATTGAGGTACGTTAATTTCCATATTTCTTCTTCTTTGTATACAAACTTATTGTATGTTCGTTTATTATCAAACAAATACCTTTAATTTTTGTGAGCCAAAGAGTTGTATTATATCATCGGAAACTGCTGAAACGCAAGACATATAATAAATACCAACTTAATATGCAAGAAGAGTGGAGACAATTCATAAAATAAACATTTTGCGGTCAGTACTTGATTATTATTATTTTTTGAATGTTGGCCTTTATTAAACAACAAACAGTTTTTTTGTATTTCTCTGCTGCTGATTATACTGTTTTTTTAAATACTTTTTAATTGATTTTATGAACGTTAGTATGCATGATTAACAGTTATACCATACATACCAGTTGAGAAATACAATCAATTAATAGTGGACTTAGTCTGTAAAATGTACTGTAAAATAAATGTTAATTCGTGTGTATACTTGTGATAACATAACGTTTGTAATAAACAATGTTCAATGAATCTTATTAATAATGAAAACTCACTGAAGAGAGACAAATTGAAATGTTTATTAAGATTCAGATGTGTTTATACCCGGTATTATTAGTTGAGACGAAACGATTTCGTTGGAAATTCCTACATTTTCATCTTAAAGGGACCTTTTCATGTTTTGTTAAATTTACAAAATTGAAACAAATTGTTTTGGATCTGCAAATTTTCGTTGAAGTTATGATATTTGCGAGGAAATGGTCATACTGAACATTTAACATGCTCTTAAATATCAATAATATGCATCTTTTGACGATTTGAAAAACCTAAAATATATATAGCGTTACAAACGCGAAACGATTGAATAATTTGGAAAGTTCTGTTGTTATCGTTAAATTGTGTGACATTACGAGGATTGCTTATATTACTCCAAGGGGCAGTGGTTCGAGCCCCGGTGTGGATTACTTTTTGTTTCGTTCTTTCATTTTATTCTTGTTTTATACTGGGGCTATTTAGTTCCGATGCTTCCTTTTATCAATTTAAAGCATTTAACTTACAAACATTCAAAATCTGTGAGCAAGTCCCTTTAAATAACAATGACCTTGAACTTGCCCCGACTGACTTTAAATGAACATTTATGAATATTTCCATCCAATTTCTAGTTGTTCAATAAAAAAAAGTACATAACTTAATGGTTAACAAACGTATTACTTAATTATGTCTGATCATCATATATCTTTTAAATTGTTAATTTATTAATTTTTGTTCAATATTGTTACATGATAAAATATATATCTGCCTTTCTTGGCTATATTTTTGACATTTAAAAAAAGCATGGCACTCATATTCAATACATTGAACTAAACAATATATACCAATACGAGCATGGTTATACTCAAATTCATAAATGTCGACCAGTTCAAAATGATAATATATGTCTAGAATGAAGGGAATCCAGCAAATGACTTCAAATGTAAACGGGAGTATTAATATATACATGTAGATGTTACTCTGGATTGCACATGGATTTAAAATGTCTGTAGGTATCCCATTTATGATCATATAAGGGTTTGTAGCCAGTTGCATGTTTTACAATCAATCAATCTTTGTTTAAATGACATATTTTTTTATACATTTAATTTTTCTTTATTAAGCGAAATCCATAGCTGTACAAAGCACATTTCTTCCGGATATCTTGTGTTTTAACATTATATATCAATTTCTAGGATATCGATCTTGTTATACAAATTATTTAACACCAACATTGTATGCACTTTTCATTATGCTCTATAGCTATAAGAAAGCTATCACATTCTCCTTTTACCTTCATTTACAATATTGAATTTCGAACTTGTTCAAGAATTTCTGTAAATGCTATGCTGAATATGTTCTATCTATAAGTCAGAATATGTGTTATCATGGAATCAAACAGTTAAACATACTAAGTGTATGAAAATCATCCATAACTTCTCTGATAGGTTTTAACAGTAGGTTGTAATTATAGATTTTTTGGCATGAGTCGTAAGTGTTTCATGATAATGTTGGTGTAAAAAGTAGTCCCATTTATTTATATTCCGACGTGACATTTACCGGATTATTATCATAAGCATGGTGCAGGATCACGTGACTTTGTGGGGTTCACAATTAAACGTTAATCGATGTTAACACACCTGTAAGTTTTGTTTTTCTTAAAATAACTCTTTAAAACAATTTTTCTTAAGAAATTCAACTAGTGCATATAAGCCCGTTTTTTTTTGTATGCTGCTTAAGGCAATATAAAATACGTCAGAATTACTTAATTTAATGAGCCTGTGTTCTTTGGCCAAAATTCGATGTGTACAGCATTCATATACACGGTTATTTTCTCAACCTGTCAACATGGTGTCACCAATTTCCGACGTATTCAATTATTTATTCTTAAATCTTAAGATATCGGCACAAACTGCAAGCAAAACTGTCTTGTATGCACTTAAGAGTTTTGCAAATGTATTTCAATAACTTGAGATATTTGCAAAAATATAGTTCTTATCGGTGTGTTTACATTCTGCCCAGCCCATGTGTAAACCCCTGAAAACCCCGTGATCCTGCACCCTGTTAAGTCAATCCTCATTCTTGATACGTTCTGAATACAATAAATTTGGTGTTTAGGGGATTTATTGTCCTATTCGTATTTGCGTAGAATTCTGATATATAATTCAATGTCGATTGTGACGCAAAAGTAGTATTTGCGCAGCTCGCCGCGTGGTTAGCAAAAAGTTTACTGATAACCCAAGGACCTTGATACCATATAAAGGGAGACAACTCTTTTACATACAGGTAAAAGATAAATATACAGCTTACGTCCCCTTACCGATATTGAAATAACGGTATTATCATTAACTGACACACTTCCGCGTAAATTTGCATACATAGATGTTAAAACTTGAAACTGTTTACCTTTAACACAATTTAAAAACAAAAATTGTAAATAGTTTATGGAGAAACAGAATATCCAAAGTATTTTGAAAGTCCTTGTACAAAGCATTAATCTTCTAACGGGTCCGCTCGTATATATTGTTGACCATGCAGTAAATAAATTGTACATCGTTGAATACGTAACAAAATCCAGATTGCGATTTTGTAAATGTCTTTTATAATCTCTACAATCTATTTGCATAATCTTATATATAGAGTATTTGAGAATAGTTTATACATTACATGTTTTAATTGTAAACCTGAATTGTAAGAGGGGTCGATTTTTGCGCCAGACTAGTGGAACGATACAAAGCTATTGCCAAATATCTGCAAAATTCCCCGTATTTAAAATCTGATTGAATAAGTCACTTAATATCGTTTTTGATAATAAGCAAACAGCTTTAATTTTGTTCGTCGTTGTTTTCTTTCAACTCTTGGTAAAAACCGCCAAAGCTCGGTTGATTGTGCTTAAAAAGAATGCGTTTTAAATAATAACGCCACGCTCCTGCTTGTTTAATTA
Organism: Dreissena rostriformis; assembly: GCA_007657795.1. Taxonomy (NCBI): domain Eukaryota; kingdom Metazoa; phylum Mollusca; class Bivalvia; order Myida; family Dreissenidae; genus Dreissena; species Dreissena rostriformis. The sequence continues at coordinate 26,338 of VMBQ01006439.1, read as the reverse complement.
GTGTTTATGTATTGACTACCTTTTATTAATTTCCAAATAACTTAATAAATAAGCTCATTCTTTTAAAAAGTTCGATACGGTTGTTTCTAACCGAACACATTTGTATTCACTCTATACTTCGGCGTACTGAGTCCGTCAAGCTACGTTACAGTCCTCTTCCTAACAGCTTGTCATCAGAATGGAAAGAACAATAATTGAGCCGGGTTATGGGAAAATTGGGCTTAAGCCATGTGCGTAAATATTTTTCCCAGATTAGCCTTTGCAGTCCGCACATCTTATCAGGTACGACACTTTCCGCTTTTATGGATTTATTTTGTTTATAGGAAGTCTCTTCTTAACGATAATACCGTTTATGCGAAGTGTCTTTACTGAATAGTCAGTACGGACTGCACAGGCTTTTCTGGGACAACTCTTTACGCAGATGCATTAAGCACAAGTTTTCCCATAACGAGGCTTAATAAAGACATCTTTGGGGAGTGACGCCACGTTCTCGTTCAGCAACTCACTTACATCATAACTTTAACGATATATGTTGAACATTATGCAATTTTATGTCATGAATGCTGACATACGGCAACCACTTACAATATGTAAAGGACTTGACAAGCTCTTCCACCATATTTGATGTTGTCGAGTGTCCTAATTCCGTAACTGTTCTTCGTCTTCCCACTCAGTCTCTTTCTGTTCTTCCTTTTAAGAAACTTGCTACTGACACTAAACATACAAGTACTATACCATTTTATATATCTTAATATTTAGTATCACTTCATGAACAGCTACATGTACACACGCTTTATCATTCGTGGCAGGTTGGTAGTTGGTAAATTATAAATAGCTCGTTTTCTTATCCATCATGTCACGAATGTAATTGATGTGTCAGGTTCAAATTATCTCATTAATAAAAACTGTTAACCAAACTCTCTTGTTAAGAAAATAAGCTGTAAACTCTTAAATTAAATAATCTCAATTTAAACGAAATGAAGCATCTGTTAAAACATAATACAGCGTGTACACAAACAAACAACTGCAACAAGAAGCAATTTGTTTGTTTCCACTTTCGGCATTTCAATACATTGTTGCATGTATGTATAACAAACACAATAACATTTTCAATTCCCTTTTTCTCCAAACAAACCGGCTTCAATGTCGATCTTTTCGTTTTGTTTCTTAATGTTCTTTTCTTCAATTAAAACAACTTCTTAAGCCTCTGTTTGTAAATGCAAAACCAGGCGAGTAGTGGACCCATTTTACAGCTGAACAGTTTTCAAATACAGTGGTTTTACATGCTGAATTACCTTTTCTAAACAGTATGTGGCTGTAAAGCGAGGATGGAATGCCTGGAATGCCATAACTTAAAGTCACAGTTTGTAAATATTTATACCAAAACAAAACAACAACAACAAAACAAACAAACAATATGAACATTTACCGACCAAAATATCACAATGTACGCACTTGTATCATAGCAAACATAACAATATGTCAACTTTAACCAAATGATATATAGTATACAGTCCAACCTGTCCCAGAGACAACCTTTTAATAGAGACCACCTGTCCATAAAGACCACAACGATTTCCTCCCGAACGAATTCACTATATATTGTACCTGCGAATAAAGCCCACCTGCGAACAAAGACCAACGACTGCCATTTTACAATCTCAAAAGTCCATTTTGATAGCTTAAAAACAACCACTTTAATCATAACAATCAACGATTGCACAACTTTTAATTTAAAAAAAATGGCCGCGATGACGCGGTGAAAGTAACGTGATAAACATATTACCAGTGTACTCGTCAGTCGCTATGGAGATATTGGCAAGTGACAGTTTACTGCACTCAATAGCAATTGTTTGTTTATTTCACACACATTGCTAATTGGCAGCCGCCTGCTTCTTTCATGCATTTGAAAGTTTGTTGAAAGTGTGAGAAGTTGCCTTTGTATTTAGTGACTCGCGATAAATGTACTAATTGCCGAAAATATCAAAGACAAGTTTGGGGCTTTCATCAACTCATTAAGGAAATTTACAGTTTTGTTACAGTTACGATGCCAATGACACACATTCATTTTGATATTCATTCCTTTTTAAAATTTCTCCGTGATAAGACGTGCAAAGATTATCGATAAGTACATTGTCAGTTCGATAACATATACATGTATGTCAATAGTAATTTATACATGTATATGATTAATGAAATAAATAATAAAAACATAAAGAAATTGAAATAATAAATATAAAAACAAAACTGTGTTTTCAATCCCTTATTACATTATACATGCATTAGTATTCAAAAATTTAAACAATAGAGCACATACATATTTAGGTACCTGTTAAAAGCCTATTAGCATATTTTGCAAAGTTTCGACCCTGCAAATAAAGACCACCTGTGAACAAAGACCACAACTACCAAATCCCTTGAGTGGTCTTTATTGACAGGTTAGACTGTACAAGTGATAAGTGCTGATGCGTTTGTGGTGAATCGATGTAAACAACGCGTGTATTTCCGTTTGTACCAAGCGTGATTGAACAAAATCACTATTAAGAGTATTTCTTATTAACAAAAAACAGTGCTCAGTGAATTGAATGTCATTTCCTTTTATTACAACTAAAGCCCTTTTAAATCACCATCAGTTATTCATTATGGACTTGCGTTGCAAGATAAAATGCGGATTACATTTGAAGTGAACCGGAGCGTGGCAACACGCTGAAGTTAATCTATCCATCGTGTGCTCTGTACATTCAGTGTCATGTGACGGGACACATCGTTTGTTCTGTCCATTCAGTGTCATGTGACGGGACATTCATCTGCCCACGAGATCTCACGGTGAACGAAATCATAAGGATAAGGATTTATTATCTGATTTCGGGGAATAGTGTTGTTGAATTTAAAGGAATGTTTGTACAAGAATGGATTTTTGTTATAAGTATTACCGGTAGACTATAACAGATGGATTTCGGACTGAACAGCAGAAACATAATTAGACAATTTTACAATTGGGTGAGTAGTTTAAACAAATTTAATAGGCTAGGTTCGCTAGTACAAGGAATATTATTGATTGTTTCAATTAATGACATTTATAGTTACGAGATTATATAACGGTATGTAAATATAACACAAAAAAAAAAAAAAAAAAAAAAAAAAAAAAAAAAAAAAAAAAAAAAAAAAAAAAAAAAAAAAAAAAAAAAAAAAAAAAAAAAAAAAAAAAAAAAAAAAAAAAAAAAAAAAAAAAAAAAAAAAAAAAAAAAAAAAAAAAAAAAAAAAAAAAAAAAAAAAAAAAAAAAAAAAAAAAAAAAAAAAAAAAAAAAAAAAAAAAAAAAAAAAAAAAAAAAAAAAAAAAAAAAAAAAAAAAAAAAAAAAAAAAAAAAAAAAAAAAAAAAAAAAAAAAAAAAAAAAAAAAAAAAAAAAAAAAAAAAAAAAAAAAAAAAAAAAAAAAAAAAAAAAAAAAAAAAAAAAAAAAAAAAAAAAAAAAAAAAAAAAAAAAAAAAAAAAAAAAAAAAAAAAAAAAAAAAAAAAAAAAAAAAAAAAAAAAAAAAAAAAAAAAAAAAAAAAAAAAAAAAAAAAAAAAAAAAAAAAAAAAAAAAAAAAAAAAAAAAAAAAAAAAAAAAAAAAAAAAAAAAAAAAAAAAAAAAAAAAAAAAAAAAAAAAAAAAAAAAAAAAAAAAAAAAAAAAAAAAAAAAAAAAAAAAAAAAAAAAAAAAAAAAAAAAAAAAAAAAAAAAAAAAAAAAAAAAAAAAAAAAAAAAAAAAAAAAAAAAAAAAAAAAAAAAAAAAAAAAAAAAAAAAAAAAAAAAAAAAAAAAAAAAAAAAAAAAAAAAAAAAAAAAAAAAAAAAAAAAAAAAAAAAAAAAAAAAAAAAAAAAAAAAAAAAAAAAAAAAAAAAAAAAAAAAAAAAAAAAAAAAAAAAAAAAAAAAAAAAAAAAAAAAAAAAAAAAAAAAAAAAAAAAAAAAAAAAAAAAAAAAAAAAAAAAAAAAAAAAAAAAAAAAAAAAAAAAAAAAAAAAAAAAAAAAAAAAAAAAAAAAAAAAAAAAAAAAAAAAAAAAAAAAAAAAAAAAAAAAAAAAAAAAAAAAAAAAAAAAAAAAAAAAAAAAAAAAAAAAAAAAAAAAAAAAAAAAAAAAAAAAAAAAAAAAAAAAAAAAAAAAAAAAAAAAAAAAAAAAAAAAAAAAAAAAAAAAAAAAAAAAAAAAAAAAAAAAAAAAAAAAAAAAAAAAAAAAAAAAAAAAAAAAAANGGTAGGGGTAGGGGTAGCGGTAGCGGTAGCGGTAGCGGTAGCGGTAGCGGTAGCGGTAGCGGTAGCGGTAGCGGTAGCGGTAGCGGTAGCGGTAGCGGTAGCGGTAGCGGTAGCGGTAGCGGTAGCGGTAGCGGTAGCGGTAGCGGTAGCGGTAGCGGTAGCGGTAGCGGTAGCGGTAGCGGTAGCGGTAGCGGTAGCGGTAGCGGTAGCGGTAGCGGTAGCGGTAGCGGTAGCGGTAGCGGTAGCGGTAGCGGTAGCGGTAGCGGTAGCGGTAGCGGTAGCGGTAGCGGTAGCGGTAGCGGTAGCGGTAGCGGTAGCGGTAGCGGTAGCGGTAGCGGTAGCGGTAGCGGTAGCGGTTGCGGTAGCGGCACTAGTAGTTGTAAAATTTGTTTTATTATTAATAGTTATAAAAGTAGGAATACAAGAAATAGAAGTAGTAGTAGACATATGTTAAAGTAGAATAAGTAATTGAAGTAGCAGTATTTGTTGCTGTTGTTGATGTTGTTGTTGTTGTTACTACTTTCGTAGTTTTTGTTCTTGTTTTTGTTCTTGGTACTATTGTTATAACAAATTTATGAAACATTTTTAACAATACTAGATGTTTGAGGATGTTAAGTAAGCGTGTCTTTTTTCTACTTGCATGAAATATAATTAATCACGTATTTGCGTGCGTGTGTCAATAACAATTCGTCAACACGTAAAGCTCAATTCTAAAATTGTTCAGTTATCTCCAGCTGCTGCATGGCGTAATCTCCCACAATTATACCGCAATGATCACCAATCGATGACTGAATATATCGACATCTGTCATGCCTGGTTCGTTCGTATCAATCTCTGTCCGAGCGTCAACGTAGTTTTAAATCTATTGAGCACCACCTTGCGAAATATCAGGGATAAATAACATCGAATAGGGTCTCATGAGTGCAATTTCTTAACAACAAATATGATATTCAAATAGAAACATTGACATTCAATAATGGATAGAACAGGGTGTATTTTATGGTTGTGGAATGGACGCAATCTTAGGACACTATTTAGTTATAGTGCGGGTATTTTGTTTGCCCTTTTCACATGTTCGTGTCTTAATTGCGAGTTTTGGTGTAACCGAAGTTAACGCTGAACTGTGTACCTACTCCTATAGATATGAGGTCGATATACATTGGTAGATTATGTCTTAATTGCGAGTTTTGGTGTAACCGAAGTTAACGCTCAACTGTGTACCTACTCCTATAAATATGAGGTCGATATACATTGGTAGATTATGTCTAATTATTTGGACTAAACTGCGTACCGTGATTGCTATTGTACTTTGTTTAAGCTATAACTTTTTAAACTTCGGTAACTAATTCGCTTTTAGACGTGTTTGCTCAGTATTTTCTCAAATATCATATAATTGTGCATTATAGTATAATGTATAGAGGCGCGAAATGCGGACAATATACATGCATATCATGTTAACTGTGTGTTTCAACGTTTGTCGTAGCGTGAGGTGTATAGAACATATATGAAAGAGAAGTATAAAATGTCCGCTTTCATTCTTCAGAGTAAAAACCACGTATAAGATCCAAACGATGATACATCTGGCAAGTTAATACTAGAAACATGACCATTTTGAGGGGATCAGTGGCATGTTTGTTAGTTTTTTTTAAGAAATTAGCAGTTGATCAGAAATTCTACATTTACGTATAATTTAAGGATATTTAATTTCAGTGGGATTTAAGTAAAATCAAGTATGTACTTTTTAATACCCTACGAAGGCGAAACAAACCTTAAATAATAATATATATTCCAATTGGTGCAGCATGTAATAAAATTACACTACAATAATCGTTTAATTTCATAGAATGACGAATACACATGTGGTGATACGGATGGCGTGTTTTATAATATTTTATGGTTTTAATATGAAGTCATTGCGCGAATGGGATATGCAATGAATATAACTACCGGAAATAATTACTACTTTCAGTTTGGAAATGCGATTGAACTATGCTTTTAAAACGGACATAGGGATACCGTTTAAACGGTAACGTTTCGTTTATTTCATTTCGTTTAAACGTTAAGAAAAATCTGTAAACGTGATACCCTTACAACGATATTGACTAGTAATATGGCTAATGAAGGAGATTAAAGTTACGTGCACGTAACCGTATACTTGCAGTTATTGGTGTATATAACACGTTGACTCTCAACATACTTTAAATGGGTTTTTATGCATTTTACTTACCCCACGAAACCCTGAAGGTGCATGAAAGTAACCTATCTATATTTTACTGCCTTGCAGCATGTCCCACCCCGTGCCGCCGTTGATACAATTGTATGTTTAGGGTGTACACAATTGTCACCGGGTGGTTAGTAATGTTTAGCCAGTCCGGGACCCTAACCCGGGACCTTCCGCTATCAAGGCGTGTTTTCTACCGATTAAGTTAACGCGACCGCTTACACAGCTTATCCCCCAACCCGTTTCCGTGACGTAAAAGTTCAATAAATCTGTAGAAGATATTGGCACTCCCTCAGTCGGTAATCTAAAAACTTAAAACCACCGGGAAGTACCATAACACAAATCAAATATCGATGTTTAAACAAGCTTGACCGATAAGAAGAACACTGAAGACTGGTTATAGATAAGTTCAAGTGACATATCAAATATTATGAGGCTATAAACAAACATCAACAGTCTGTGACCATAGGTTTGAAGATATCAATTTCAACATGTGCAATGCACCACATACGAATTATACTTAAGAAATGTCTGATTGCATCGTGGTTTATCTTTCGAGGCCCAGTTGTTAAAATATGTATTATTGGCTGACGAAAACCATGCTTAATTTTATTTCGCACTAAGAACAGAGAGCACAGTTACAAATGAAATACAAAAACACCATCCATGAGTATGAAAAAGAACAATCGATAGATATATGCGTTCGTAGCAAAAATCATATGTTTTGAGTTTTTCAGAGAGTTACTGACCTTTTATGATAAACATTTCACTTTTTGAAGAAATTTTCGTTTCCGCGGGAATGTCTTCATGACATAAAGATCCGAATTTGATGAAAGTGTATATTCTCTTTTCTTAAAGGATTGAATTTTCAGACATGTTATGCCGTTTGAATAATATCTTCTTACCAAGTCTGATGTCGGACACTCATACAAATTTTATAACACTTCATATGCACCATCCCTATTGGATGGTCATTCGTTTATCTTCAGGTTGTTCCGCTCCTGTTGTTTCAGAACGTTATTCACCTTTGGTTAGTTATGTGGCATTGCCAAATGAATCTTACGTTTCTGAGTCAGATCAAATCAAGAAATGATCCGAATTGTCCCACAATTTATATGCATTTTCCGTAGAGGATGTGCATTCGCATACTGTCATATATTCCGCTACAGTAAATTTTAGGGAGTTATTGCCCTTGCATAATCACTCATTTCCACACAATTAACCCATACCTTGACAACGTTCATCATCGAGGAGCTTCCATCAAGTTTCTGTTTTTATTGACATTGATCAACTTAGTTTGTACTCTTATATTAGTGAGGTTTAACCATTATCTAGCACATTTCGTTGTAAGTTTATATACACATAATAAAGATTCGAAACCAAGGAGCTACGCGCTAAAAAGTATTGCGTTTAATGTAAAACCGCATCTTAGCAATATCGTTCTTAAAAGTGCCACGCTTCTTGCTTATGTAACATTTTGCAATGTCGACTGATAACAAACTTCACAGTGAAAGAATGAGCGCGCACACATGACACATCTTTGTTTCAGTATAATTATGTTGAAATCCCGCATTATTTCCGTAGACGACCAAATACACTCATACCGTTTGTGTATTAACATATGTCGCCGTCTCTTAAGCGCTATATATTACATACACTGACTTAAACCAAATGTGCATGTATCTGTTAAAATAATAAATTTATCGTGGCTTTTATGTTGACGTATAAATGATTGATTGGTAAAACCGGTTATGCGTATGACTCACAGAAGGGGTGATTTGAGTGCAAACCAGAAACTGGTAAAATTTCTTAGAAAAAAATGAACAAAATTTGCCATCTAGAGACCATGTTTATGACTCAAGCTAGATGAAAGTTATAATAACATTAAACTAAAACTTGCGTTGCAGATGTTTTCTCAATGATGGGGAACAGACGACTTTTCTACGGCGCCCTATCTGCCAGCTTCCTCTTAACTGTGCTCACCATGATCAAGACGAACATCTCAACGCGCATGCGCATACTTCAGTCTCCGCAAGATGGCGACAACCGCGTAGAGTTTACAGTGGAGAAAAGCAAAGAGGTTACACTCCATCAGAGACAGAAAGAGGCAGCAAGTCTAAATATTCATTTAAACATTTCATTGGAAAACATTCCTGAAAGTTTAGCCTCATTTCTGAAAAGCAGGGTGCATGAAGACAGACTAAACAATGCGAGTAGTTTAAATATGCACATGACCGAACAAACGCCCAAAAGCAAAAACAAAATAGTAGAAACCGATAGCTTTCTTACATTGTTCGCCACTTGGAAAGCAGAAAATGATACCAAAGAAAAAATCCACAATTTCACCTTTGTCAATTGGGCGCGAATGAAACCTGTCGTCAACCCAGTATTGTTTACAGACTCTCCAGTGTTGACCGCGCATGCGCGTGAATATGGATGGAATGTACTTCCTTTACCAAAAACCAACGTGTATGCATTACCAATTTTAAAATGTATGTTCTCAGAGGCAATCAAACACTATAATTCTCACTTTTACGGCTATGCAAATTCCGATATACTTTTTACAAATAATTTGATATTAACTTTAGCTTCAATTTTATACCAAAGCCCTCACATAAATAATACCCTTGTAACCGGTCTTCGCACAAACGTGTACAATCTCAACGAAACGGAAGCCTTTACGTCCGCCAGTTTAACCATGACGGCAGTCACTAGGGGTCAGGTGTTCCAAGCCTCGGCGGAAGACTATTTTATCACCACACGGGATTACCCCTGGGACAGTATACCCGACCTGGTGGTGGGGACAATCGCTTATGATAACTTTCTTGTTCTAAATGCGAGGTACCAACATCATAATGTCATCGATGCTTCAAAGACAATACTGGCAATCCATCAAAGCAATGGCCTGGACGTATATGAATCTCACATGAAACTTAACGCGGATTATAACAAGGTTTTGCTGCGAAAACTTTGGTTTAATATAAATCCGCCTTACATAAAAGGCTTTTCGAGCTGTATAGAAAAATATGTGGACGTTGTTAAGGATATAATAGTTATAAAAACTAGAACTCCGCCCAACGAATGTATATTTTAAAAAGAAAAAAAAAAGAAACTTGCTTTAGGCGACAATAAAACATTTGCTCACATATAATTGCCTAAGAGAAAAACCACTTTATGACAGAATACACTTTATAAAAAGTAGCATATTGTCTTCGATAGAATATGAGCCGCATTTCGCGAAAATGGGCAGTAGGACATATCCGAACAGTGTAGCTCAAAATATTATGTGCATCCGTATACTTTGATGAGGAGTGATAATGTCCGCCAAAGAGACCGCGAAACATAGCGTGCCTTATTAGCGGTCAGTGTAGCTCGTGACCAGACTGCGCACATGCGTAGGCAGATCTGGAGCTACGCTGGCCGCATAAGACATATTACCCATTTTGCAAGACGCGGAACATATGGCCATATATATAAAGTAATACACTCAATTTGATAACAAGTATTTTTTATTTTTTTTGTTGCTTCATATTTTATTTACATCTTCGTGTCATTTTTTGTATTATGATATGTTATATCATTACTAACTAATTACCGATTGATTGTTCATGAATTACAATTGATTATAAATGTATGTATACACTTTTTATTTATGTGTGCTTTCGTTTATTTAGATCTGTGATATTGCAACTAATGTATTAAGAGTGTATTGAGATGTTTCATTATGTCTATGTCATATGGCTAGTACGCACAATTAGATTATCAATTGTATGTATCATGAACATATGACGCATTGCGTATTATATAAATCATACAGTTAAATATAAAATATATTGTAAAAAAAATGACCTGAGGCAAAGCGAGCTGAACAAACTACGGTATACGTGTGATGTTATTGAGTCGCGCAATGGGAAAACGTGGCTTAATGCATATTCGTTAAGCGTCGTACCAGTTTAGCCTGTGCAGTTCGCACAGGCTTATCAGGGAGGACAGTTTCCGCTTTTATGGATTTTTTTGTTTGAAGGACATCTCTTGTAAATGAAAATACTTCTTGGCGGAAAGTGTTGTAACCGGTTTTGCCTGTGCGGACACTTAATGCTCGTACGCTAAGCCCCTTTTCCCAGACCGCAGCTAAATTTTAGAAAGAGTTAACTTTTACAAATATTGACTCTAATATTTGATTTTGAGTGTAAACGGTTACAAATTATTGTTAAGGATTTCTTCAAAATAACACGATAATAATATATTTGGGTATTTAGGAACAAAATAAATGGAAGATTCGACGGTTTTCTTTTTTTCATGAATTCCAGAGCGATAAGTTTTCGAGGTCTCAACATCAAGTATTTACATTCTTTTCGTATTCAAGTTTTAATTGCAAAGGTAGTCATTTTAAATTCAAACATTATATGTTCATTTCAGAGTTGATATATGCAATATAATCGGATAACTAAAGTGCTTTTTAAGTCGTCATTATCGTAGCTAAAACGATAACTAGACAAGAAATGTCACATGTGAAGTATTATGTTGTCTTTTACTTCAGCGTTAGAGGCACGGGTATTAATAGACCGCTTTTTTCAAATACTATTCAGGTTATGTAAAACATAAGACGGAGAGGTACATTTTATACCTGTCAACATTTCAAAGGTTTTTCTATTTTACAGCCAGTCATCAACTGAAAGTTTGAGTGCTGCTTAGTCACGAGATACATATAGCCCACAAATCGGGCTTTTCACTTTTATGTACTTTTTCTTTTAAAGGAGTCTCTTCAAAACGAAAATCCGATCTACACGCAAAGTGTCGTTCCTGATTAGACTGTGCGGACTGCAAAGGCTAATCTGGAATGCCTCTTTACGCACATGTTTAAAGAACCATTTTCCTAGACCACGGCTCATGTCATGTGCGATCATCGTATCATCTTAATTCCATTCGATGTCTTATATTTAAGTACTCCTAAAGTCTTTAATGCAAACAATATGCCTAAATATGAACACACATGAAGTGTGAAGGCATAAATGTGAACGGGTCCAATCAGGTGACTGTGCCCATACCAAGTGGAGCATATATGACCCTGTTTAAACACGCCTACTTCTATACACTGCTTAAACAAAATCATTGATCATTAGTTGTCGTATATTATGAATGCCTTATTATTTTAAGAACATTATTTATGTGATCATCACAAAGTAGTTCGATCATTATTTTTTTGTCACAATTGGCTAATGCATTTTATTTTGTCGTATGTCTGTTCTTATCGTTTTTGTTATGATGCATTTATGTCAAGTATAATCTTTGGTAGTTGATGACGTATCATTTACTTTGTACTGAGAAGCTACCACCACTCCGTGCATTAAATTCTTATCACAATAACAGAGATTACGTCTTCAGTGTTTATGCACCTTCTACCTGATGGATTGGTATGAACAAGCTCGCCTTGACATCTTAAATGACACATTGTATCAATACCCGTCTCTTCAGTGATTTCCGCTAACAAAGGCTAAGTACTTTTTTTCTACTTAAGTAATGCAATACATTTTAGAAGTATTAGGCAGTAAACGAAATGGTCAATGATGGATTGCATTAACCGTATGTGCGATGTTTTAATATTAATTAAGGATTACTAAAATTCAGTGTATGGACCTGTGTTCTGTTTAATTTAAGAACGTGTGCTTAAGAACTTATGTATGTATGCTGTCAATGTAATAACCATGTGCCTGTCCCATTTACTTATTAAACATCATATGCCTATCCAAGGCAATAAGTACAGACCGCTTATATACACAAACATTTTGAATGTGGTTTTCAGTCTACAATAGTTTCTCGCGGTTTTTCTACTGACGCGTAATCGTTTAAAGTATTGTTATAACTGTTTTTCTCTGAGCGCATTCTGATTTAACGAAAATGATATACCTGTAGAAAACATATAAGAATGGTTTCAATACCACCCAAGAACATAATAATGCTCGTTTCAGACGATTACCGAGACACATAACATATGAAACATATAATACTATAGTATGGCCTAATTAATGTGTACAAACATCCCGATGAGTTTTGAATGTCAGGATTGTTTAACCAAGACGCAAGTCTAGTCGTGTATTATCATTTTGATGCGGAAATGGATTTGTTGTTTTATTTCTCTTTTATGAGAAAGAGAAAATTGACATTCTTGGGATGTGAATCTTCACCACGTTGATTGGTGATGGACAAACTGAGATAATTGTGAGACAGGGCTCTGATTGATGGAAAAGGTTTCTCTCACAACTGTGCTATGCTTTATTGCTATTGTTGTTAATTGTGATGTTTTATAACGAGAAAGAACAGCGAGTATCGTGTTAGGATACAATCATGTGGACCTTTAAATAAGCCTCGCTCTGGCAAAATGGGGCTTAATGCATGTGCGTAAAGCGTCGTCTCAGGTGTGTGAACTGATTGAAACACGAAAGTACCAAGACGCGGATATATCTTTGATTTGGACACAATGTTGGAACAAGGCTTGTTACAGGATGTAACATGCCCCAGCATATGGTTGTCACGGATGTAATTAATAGATTACTGAAAGGCCTTTACATTGATGTATTTCCTCGGCACAAAACAAGAACCTTGTATTCTCTTTATAATCTATGTTCAGTACTAAATAGAGTTAACATTGTTGAAAGTATTTAAACCACTGACTGCACAAGCTTTTCTGGGACAACTCTTTACGCAGATGCATTAAGCACTAGTTTTCCCATAGCGAGGCTTAATAAAGACAACTTTGGGGAGTTACGCCACGTTCTCGTTTAACAACTCACTAACATCATAACTCTTACAATATATGTTAAACATTATACAATTCTATGTCATGAATGCTGACCTACGGTAACCAATTGCAATATGTAAATGATCTGACCAGCTTTTCCACCATATTTGATGTTGTCGAGTGTCCTTATTCCGTTACTGTTCTTCGTCTTCCCACTAAATCTCTTTCTGTTCTACCTTTTAAGAAACTTGATACTGACACTGTACATACTAGTACTTTACCGTTTTATGTATCTAAATATTTTGTATCACTTCATGAACAGATACATGTAAAACGCTTTATCATTCGTTACAGGTTGGTAGTTGCTTTAACCTATATACGTCCTTAATGCTTCAACGTACTGTGAATACATGTACATACGAAGAAGAATGTATGTAAGTTTCAAATAACTCGTTATTCTTATCCATCATTGCACGAATGTAATTGATATGTCAGGTTAAAATTATCTCATTAATAAAAACTGTTAACTAAACTCTCTTGTTTAGAAAATAAGCTGTTAACTCTAAAATTAAATGATCTCGATTTAAACGAAGCGAAGCATTTGACCACACATAATTAATTTCCATAATCGGTGATAACCTCTGACATTTCACAATCTTAAACAAAACAAAAACATACTACAGCGTGTTCACAAACAAACAACTGCAACAGAAGCTATTTGTTTTGTTCCTACTGTCTTCATTTCAATACCTTGTTATAAACACAATAACATTTTCAATCCGCTTTTCTCCAACAAAACCGGCTTCAATGTCGATCATTGTGTTGTGTTTCTTGTTGTTTTTTTTCTCAATTAAAATAACTTCTTAAGCCTCTGTTTGTAAATGCGAGACAATGCGAGTAGTGGACCCATTTAGCAGCTGAACAGTTTTCACACACAGTGGTTCAACATGCTTAACTACCTATTATAAACAATATGCGGCAAATAGCGAGGATGGAATGAATGGAATGCCATAACTTAAAGGGACCTTTACATAGATGTTGGCATGTTTTGATGTTTGTCATTAAATGCTTTAAATTGATAAATGTAAACATCAGAACAAAATAGTTCTAGTTTTAAACAAAATTAAAAGCAAAGAAAGAAAAAAAGATTTCCCCACCTGGGCTCGAACTACTGACCCTTGGAGTAAATGTCTAGCGCTTAGACCACTCGGCCAGCCGTGCTGAAATGACCATGAATTGTATTTGAAATAGAAGTAATCCTCGCAATGTCACACAATATGACGTTAACAACAGAACTTTCCAAATTATACAATCGTTTCGCCTCGCAACGGTTTATAATTTTCAGGTTTTTAAATAGTCAAAAGATGCATAATAATGGATATTTAAGAGCATGGTAAATGTTCGGTATTTATGTTTCCTAGCAAAAAAACATAACAACGACGACACTTTGCAAATCTGAAACAATTTGTTTCAATTTTGTCAATTCATCAAAACCTGAAAAAGTCCCTTTAAAGATACAGTCCGTAAATATTTTTTTTTAAACGAACCAAAAAAGTGATTATTATTATTATTTTTACACACCAAAATACCACAATATACGCACTTATGTAATAGCAAAAATAACGATTTGTCAACTTTTACCAAATGGTATACTATATGGTCAGCAATAAGTGCTGATGCGTTTGTGATGAATCGATTTAAACAAAGTGTGTATTTCCGTCTGTACCTAACGTGATTGAACACTATCACTATTAAGAGTGTTTCATTTTAACGAACAGTGCTCAGTGAATGGAATGTCATTACATTTTATAACAGCTAAAGCCCTTTTAAATCACCATCAGTTATTTTTATGGACTTGCTTTAGAGATAAAATGCGGATTACATTTGAGTGAATCGGAACGTGTCAACACGCTGAGGTTAATCTGTGCTTCGTGTGTTCTATACATTCAGTGTCATGTGACGGGACAGTCTGTACATCGTGTGTTCTATACATTCAGTGTCATGTGCCGGGACAGTCATGTACATCGTGTGCTCTATACATTCAGTGTCATGTGACGGGACAGTCTGTACATCGTGTGCTCTATACATTCAGTGTCATGTGACGGGACAGTCTGTACATCGTGTGCTCTATACATTCAGTGTCATGTGACGGGACAGTCTGTACATCGTGTGTTCTATACATTCAGTGTCATGTGACGGGACAGTCTGTACATCGTGTGTTCTATACATTCAGTGTCATGTGACGGGACAGTCTGTACATCGTGTGCTCTATACANTTAAAGGGACTGTCCACTAGATTTTGGCATGTATTGAAGCATGTCATTAAATGCTCTATATTGATAAATTCAAACATTTGACCTAAAAATCTGCAGTTAAAAAACAAGAATACAATTTAAAAAGGGAAAAAAAAGTAAACCTCATCAGGGCTCGAACCAGTGACCATCGGGGTCCTGGAGTAAAAACCAATTAGACCGCTCGGCCATCCTGACAAGTATGTACGATAGCCGTATTTTATACCATATATAAGCAATCCTCGTAGTTTTACAAAATATAGCGACAATAACAGAACTTTCCAAATTATTCAATCGTTTCGCGTCGAACGACGCTTTATGATTTTGAGGTTTTCAAATCGTCAAAAGATGCATATAATGGATATTTAAGAGCATTGTAAATGGTCTGTATTACTATTTCCTCAAAAATATCATAACAAACGCGAAAATTTGCGAATATGAAACAACTTTTTTTAATTTTGTCAATTTACCAATCTGTTGGACGGCCCCTTTAACGGAATATATGCTTTCATAATGATTTTGGTATTGAACGTCGTGATGTGGCAAATTTTGCAAGAAAGAAATATATTAATCTTGAAAGAAAACAACAAGATACTGTATTCCAAAACATATTGATACAATATTTGTCGGATTTGCCTCACCTAAAATCTTTTAAATGCCCCCAAAGGGTATATTTTGCCTCGCACAATATTTGATCGTTGAAAGGCTAATGCTATATTAATTTTGTTTAAGCTTTTTTTTTTCTAAAAAAAAACTGTTATTTTGTTTGTTAAATGGTCAGTGGTATAAATTTGCAGCTTTCAACTGCATAAGATTATTCAATTAATTTCGTCCACTGATTCTGACTATGAAATGTCGACCAAATGTTTTCAATTTATGAAAATAGCAAATTGGCCAATTTGATTGGAGGTTTTGAGCAAATACAAAGCACAAAGCTGTTGTGTATGTGGGTTTAAGACAACGCGAGAACACCGGTCTGTTTGATGGCTAGTTTAATACTACACAGATACAGCGATAGGCATGCAGCAATACACCATGGTAGGCGGGGTTTATCATGACTGACGTGATCATTATACATAACAAAAGCGCATAAAGATGACACAGTCAAAATATTACTAATACTTTAAAAAAACTAATGAATTTATTAAATGGGCTGAATAAGATATTTGATTATGTTGGTGGGCTTAGATTACTGACGATATGCTTTCAAAAAAACATGATACATTGGCAGAATTGGTTCAAAAACTATATACTCTGGTTTGAGTTGTCGCCCACGAGTGACAGTAGTATAATACAAAAGTAATGGGTAGTTTTTAATTAATATTGACACATTTCAAGGAGGGCAAGATAAATTCATTAAGATCAAATTTTAAAAGCCAAAAAGTCCGTCGAACTACTGATCAATTTGTTGTGGCCTAAACAATGAATTAAATTATGTTAAAGTTATGTTAAGTAAATCATGCAACATGCCTTGCAAAATCAATGTTCATCATCATCATCGTCGTCGTCCTCGTCATCGTCATAATCATCATCATCATAATCATCATCATCATCATCATCATCATCATCATCATCAACATCACCATCATCATCATCATCATCATCATCATCATCATCATCATCATCATCATCATGTTTACGATTATAATTATTATCACCATTATCATGGGCGCGGTCGATTAAAATGTATTTTATAAAGACGCCGTTGAAATAAATTTTGAGATGTTCGTTTTGCCATTAAATGATGCATCATGGACAAATGAATAGGTGCGTGATTCTCGAACCCCAGAATGTTAAGTCGCCATTTAGAAAACAAATTGGACCCAAGATTCTTTGAACCTCCTTAAGAAACGTTTTTGATCATGATATGTTTTTAAATAATAAATAATAATGTTTGCTACGAAGCTGAAACTAAAGCTGTCCGTGTCGTGCCTGAAATACCACCGCATGTCACTTTGTCAGAGTGCATTGACAGTTTAGTTTTAAGAACTGGTTTCCAACAATGCAAGCTTACTTCTAAGAAGTTTCTTTTTGATACCTCATATTATAGTCAATGCATGCCCTGGAAGAAAATTTACAAGTCAAATAACGGTTAAATAAAGGAAGCATGAGTTATGGTCCTTATGCACGGCGCATTTTGTTAATTGAGATCCACCTAAAGTATTAGGTTGAAGTTGGTTCCTCCTACAATGTTGAAGATATGCTACGAACAATATGAAAGAATACAAACTAATACAGGATCAGAACAAATTATGGGTAATGATTCTTGTCAACTTTACCTAAACTGATACATCTTACAGTTTCCAATATATGCTGCGGGCAAAACTGCATTACTTAAATAAACAAAGGGAAATAACTATAAAATATGGAAACAGAAATATAACTTCTTGTGCATTAAAGACACCCAATTTGATCTCATCTCATCACATGTTCGTTTGTGGTCCCGTCTGGGACATAAGCCACAAACCAGCTTCCCCAAGGCGTCTCGATTCTGGGCGAGTTTCTCTAGTTGCCCCCCACGTTTTGCCCATCTGCTTTGCATCGGCATCCAGATCACGGCGCCAAATATGTTAAGGCCGCCCTTTCTTTCTTTTCCCTTGGGGGTTCCAAGTGAGATATTGCCTTGTCATAGTGGATGCAGTCTTGCGAAGGGTGTACCCTATCCATTGCCAACGTCTCTAAAGGATGTCTGCTTCAATGGGCTGCTGCTTCGTTCTACTTCATAATTCTTCGTTTGAGATCTTGTCTGGTCAGCAGATCTTGATGATCTTCCTGAGGCAGGTATTGATGAAGACCTGTATGTTTGTTATGGTGGTGACAGTGGTTAACCAGGTCTCTGCTTCGTAGAGGAGTATTTGCTTCACGATAATATTACAGAACCTAATCTTAGTGGTGATGCCAATTGTGCTGGATCCCCAGATGTTCTTAGGCTGATTGAGGGATGCTCCTGCTTTACCGATGCGAGTTCTGACGTCTGCATCCGTTCCTCAATGATTGTCCAGAATGCCGCCGATATAGGTGAAGCTGTCCACCTCCTCCATCGCCTCGCCTTGGACTGTGATGGGTGTGTCGTTGGATGCGTTGGTCTTAAACAAGTTGCTCTTCCCTCTGTTGGTGGTGAGGTCCTGTCTAGCTGAGTTGTCCGCTATCATGTTTGTCTTTCCCTGCACCTTTTGTTGAGTGTGGGAGAGAAGATCCAGGTCGTCCAACGGTTTCCAGAGTGTTCATTCAATTTCGTTCCGCTTCTGATCCGTCGGGGTCTTCATGACCCAGTCTATGGCCAGAACGAACAGGAGAGCTGAGAGTAAGTAACCTTGCCTCACTCCGATTCTCACTTCGAAGGTGTCGTAGAGCTGTCTGTCGTGAACGATTATGCAGGTCATTCCTTCATAAGACTTCCTGGTGATGTTGTGATCTTTCCTGACACCCGTAGTGTCTCATTAGTCTCCAGGGGGACTTCCGCTCAACGTTGTCGAACGCCTTTTCATGGTCGATGAAGTTGACATACAGGGACGAATTCCACTCCAGGTTTGGTTCTAGAATGATGCGCAGGAATGCGATCGCATCCGTGCACGATCTATCCTTTTGAAAGCCGGGTTGTTGGCCACGGAGATGCGGGTCTACTGCGTCTTTCATTCGGTTGAGTAGGAGCGATTAAACACTTTTTGGATAACATGCCTTAGTAGTTGGAGCAGGAGCTGAGGTCGGCTTTCTTGGGGAGCGTGATGAGTTATCCCTCTTTCAAATCTGTTGGAATATCTTCTTTTTCCCATATCTTGCTGAAGAGCGGGAAGAGTAGGTCCACACTGGTCTCGACGTCAGTTTAAGCGATTTTGCCGGTATGCCGTCGGTCCTGCCGTTCTTCAATTGCTTGATGGCGCTCTTGCCTTCTTTTCTTGTCTTTCTTCAACTTTCTGAAGCGTATCTGCTGATTTTCATTCCTTGTGGGTGTCCGACTTGGAGCGCAGTACTTCTTGGCATGTGGAGGTCTTTGCTACTTTCACTTTCTTCCTCTTCTTCTCTTTCTTCTCTTCTTCAAGCAGCTCCTCTAGGACCTGGAGCTTGTTGGAGAGAGTGACCGTGAACTCGTCTGGCTTCCAGGTGTCTTTCCGCATAGTGGTGTCGTAACGCTGGCGTTTGCTTTCCCCAGCCATGTCAAAGTCTTTTTCAGCGTCAGCTTCAATCGGGTAACAAGGAGATGACTGTCCGAAGCCACGTCTGCTACTCGCTTGACACGTACATCCTAAAAAGAGCAACGAAACGTCCTCACAAGCACAGGTGTTTTATCTGGTTCTCCGTTGACAGGTCTGGTGACACCGAAGTTGCATTGTTTATCTTTCTGTGAAGGAAAGTACTTTCTCCGATGACCAGGTTACTTGTGGCGCACATGTCGGCAAAACTCTCACCGTTGTCGTTTATCTCGCCGAACCCTTTCTTCCCCATGATCTCCGCATATCCCATGTTGTCAATTCCGATCTTGGCAGTGAAGCCACACATTGGAATCATGATGTTTCTCTTAAGTCTGTGTCTTGTATAATAGTTGACAGTCTGTTGTAAAAGTTGTCCTTCTCGTCTTCTTCACTGTCGTTAGTCGGGGCGTAGCACTAGGTTATGTCCACGTTTATCATCTTCTTCTTTGTATGGAAAGAGGCCGTCACGATGCGTGGTCCGTGCGCCTCCAACCCGATGAGCGCCATCTGTGTCGACTTGTAAAGCATCAGCGCTACTCCCTGGGTGTGTGCTTCATCATCCTGATCATGCCCCGAGAACAACAGCAACTCATCAAAAGGTCGCCTCTTCTCAGAGCCAGTACATATTGATTCATTGATTCCAAGGATGGTGCGGTTGAACTTCCTCATCTCTGCGGTCACTTGTGCTGTCTTCCCGTTCTCGTACTTGGTTCGGACATTCCATGTACTGATGGGAGTTAAGGTCCCGGTGGAGATGATGGTCTTCGGCCTAACGGCTTTCAGTTGACTCTGGCTTTCACCGTCCGGCGTCATACGTCCTTCTGCTGGAGATCCACCTTCTCCAAGATCCGCGATATATGTTGTTATTCTGTTTGGCGTTTCTGTAGCAGGTTTTGACAGGGTAGGGTAATTAGCCCTACGCCCAACCCTCCTTTTTCAGCGCGGGTTTGGGACCGTCCTTGGCGGAGATCTAATGAGATCTACCTGCCTATTAAGTTTCAAGCGGATACCTGTTTTAGTTCATACGTCCATCACGATTTTGATACACCCCATTTATCCATTTGTTTTAAATTTTAACATTCAAAACAAAGAAGTTAAGTCTATTTACATACTTATATCCACATTTTTGACTTTAAAATTGCATACAACTCTATATAATCAACGAGAACGTCCGCAACGGGCACAATTTAAAGAAATAAAAACACCCTTCGTGCAAAAAATCGAATTAGGGACGTACACGCGGGTTTATTTTCATATTTATGTTTTAAGCTCTGACGCATTTCCATTAATTGATTTGAGTATATTTTGAATAAAAGGACACACATTTATAAAATGCATACAGTTATATCGAGAAATTTAACAATAATTGTCATTTGTTGAATGTATTGTCATTCTTTTTGTAATGGCTTTGTTGTGCATACCATTGGATAATAATTTTCAGAGTTGTATTGTTCAGTTCATGTGGAAGTCCGTGCGGAAATAAAATGGGTTTAACAGCTGTTTGCTCATGATTCATTTGGGAAATGCATATTTTACGCAAGCTATTTATCTGAACCTGATAGTACGTGTATGTAAGTCAAAGTTGCTTGTTTTTATGTCTAATCTGTTTTTATCGGTTTTTATCGGTTTTCACCAATTTAACTGACATGTGAAGAAAACAACATGGTAACCTATTGTTTTCCTTAAATGTCATTGTCAGGCGATCATATCGAATACATTTTGGTTAGTTTTGGTACATCATATGCATTAAAATATATAAGAGCAAGTAAAAACGTTATATTCGCATACATTAAGTAGCATGCGATCTACCAATGCTGGAAATAACATACACACGTTGTAAAATACACACCTTTCTCATTACTTATTTTGTGGGTGAATGTCTGGAGACAATAACTGTAGAAATATACCAACATAAAACCGCATAAACACCCGCTTACATCCTTACATCTAGTAAAGCGTATCGCAGTTGACATACTCGCATGGCGTCCTTAATGACATTAACTTGTGTAACACTTAATTCATACATAATACATGCGAGTAATCTATACCAATGCAATTAACGAGAATCAGGTTCATGTTCTCGAGCTATACAACTGATAGCTCGTGCTGTACTGGAATGCTCGACTATGTATACCGAATAGTTCGAGTCTTACAATTGATAAATAATTAACCGACATGATCAGTCTTTATTTTCGCAATATATTTAAGAGTACAATTATGTCTAAAACAAAAAAAGCTCCTTGTTAACTTTCATCCAAACAAACGGCTTGCTTTTTTGCTTTTGATCACTATTGCAACACTCTATATTGTAGAAACAAATTATATTATTAGGATTATCTGCTTTCTATTTGATTGTTGGAACTTTTTTAATCGCGTATTAAGGCACTTTAGTTTACTGGCGGATCTTGGCACTTTCACAGACATTTTTACATAGTTTATACCTTGAATATCGCTTCATAACTTTACAATACCAAAAGTCAAAATTAACCCCCAAAATACATGCAAATGCAAATTGAACCTGACTTGTGTGATTGTATGGGCCGACGGTTCACTACTTTTTAAAATATCGTTCAAATAAATTTACGCTTCATAGTAAAACAGGTTGGCGGATTTAGGCACTGCAATGATACACGTCTTTAGCATGGCTTTTCTTTGACTATCAAGTTAACCTTTTGACTCTTGGAATTTTAGATTAAATGATTTTTGACTGTTCCGTTTAACTATAAACGGGTCAAAGTAATAATAGTCAAAGAAGAAAAAACAACAATAAATAATCTCTGGCTGACTCCCAGAGATATTAGCCTATAAGAAAGTGTAAATAAATAGCTGACACGATGTGATGAAAGTAATGTTTGGAACAGAAGAATCTACTTTATCACAGTTAACACATGGTAATTTATTAATCAGAAGCAATTCAGTTCTAATTGTTTACTTTAAAAGGCTCCAATGCAAATGCACATGCATTTTGCTGTATCAGGTCATCATTGGCTTTATTGTCTTTTTAAAAGAGAGATTAAGTTATTCCAGTATCACTGATATATCTTGGAAATTTAACAGTCTTGCCATGTTACCAAATGAATAGTCGATACTGGAGTTTTATAATAACGCATTCAATTACACCAAAAACACCGGCAAAAAAAACGTTAATAGCAGGCCTTCATAAATGTGTTACAAGACAACTATTTCAAACACTCAGACCAATTCTTGTAATTTATGAAAAAAACTCAATAACTCACTTACTTACTAACTAACTCACTCACTCACTCACTCACATATATTTTAATCAATATAAACTAATAATTGTAAAAAATACGGTATTTTAGAACTTTTCTTTTTTCGTCATTCGTGGTTTACAGTCCCTTTAAATAGGTATATCAATGAATGTTTTATGCATAAACAAAATAACACAAATGATAATGATATTTAACAATTCAAACAAATGAAAAAATAAATAAGAAATAAATAAAAAATTGAACAAAAAGTAACCATGTATGTCGAAAGGTTGACGATTTTTTCAATCAAGTTTTATTATATACGAAGTAAAAGTCATGTGATACGTTCAAATCTTCTCAGTCAACTTAAAAAGAATTTAGGCTGTGCATGCTCAATAATATTCCCAATATTTTAACAATATTTGAATGTCATAATAGGCCTTTAACATAACAAATAATTACACATGCTACCTTGTTAGATAAAAAAATACAGATTATATGCACATGTTATACAATCATGAATGTGTGGTAACACATGTTTGGCAGTTCATTTAATGTATGGTATTCAATAATGACACAGGGTTTTATCCTATTAAACATTGGCGAACAAAGACGCGAATGAATAAAAGTCTCTTATTCAGTATTAATTGGCCAAATTGAAAATTATATCGATGCAGCATTGCGTTATGCAGCGATACATGGAATACTTGAGATAAACATACACAATGTACTATAACTCATTGGAACGAAAGAACTTGCATTTTGTATCAGATAAACAAAATGTAGTTTTTATGTAAGTAGCTTTAAGGAATTTCAAGATACCGAATTTATATGTATGCCAACGCTAAAATAATGTCTGTTTTATATAACGCTGTATTTACTTTTTGAATTGCCGACAACTTTATTTACAGTTTTGTTCAGTTGGCTGACCGTATCGTATGTATTATGTTTTATTGAAAAAATGAATATTAAAAAAATGATAATAGTGAGAAAAGTATAACTCATTTGTTGAAACATGACTTGAGACTGTTTAACAGCTAAGGACAACAAGGGCCGTTAAGGGATTGTTATTTGCCTGAACAATATTGATATTGTTAAAAGTTAAGTATTGCATTCATTCAACATCAAAATATGAAGAATATACGGAATCCGGATAGGGCCATCTATAATCACGCCTTTCTTTCATCAAGGTCGACACACGACACACGAAGCGATTCACGATATTTTGCGCGACAGTCGCGGCGACGCACGATATTTTGCGCGACAATCGCGGCGACGCACGATATTTTACGCGATACACGAAGCGACGCACGATAATGTACCACGAAATATCGCACTTGTGTAGGTAGCCCAAAAGGCGATATATCGTGTTAAATATATAGTGCGTCGCCGCGACTGTCGCGAAAAATATTGTGCGTCGCCGTGACTGTCGCGCAAAATATCGTGCGTCGCCGCGACTGTCGCGCAAAATATCGTGCGTCGCCGCGACTGCNTATGCACGCATTGTATTTATACACATACATATGTGTTTATTATATAACCATAACATCGGATGTTGAAAACAAGTCTTTTTGCAAATTTTGTTTTCGATTATGGATTCGTTATTATCGCTGAAACACGGTATTAAAAAATGTTGCGATATGGTCGCTGGAGAGTATGTGCAATACCCAGACAAACAGTGACAGACTAAATGAAAATGATGAGGCAGAAACAATGGCGAAGCTGGGTGCGGAAGAAGACCAAGAGGACACCAGAATCGGTCTAGAAGACATGAGCACCATCTACAAGTGTTTGTTGTAAACTTTACAGCCACAAGACAGCAACCGTCACCAGTCCATACCAGAACAGGTGATCCACTTCCGACTGCGAACATGGCACAATAGACTACACCATCCCAGGCACAAGCGATTCCAACTTGTGCCGAGTCCAAAGTGCCGATGGAGAAGCCGACCAAAAGGCTTCAAAACAAGACAGGAATGCACGGACCAGCAATCACTGAGGGAAAATGTATGGCCCGAACCTGTGAGTCTGCAGTAGAAGCTGTAAGAAGAATTAGAGGTTCTACACAAGACCACCAGTTTCATTCTTGCCTCCATACTCCAAGTGTAACGACGATCGAGGCAAAGAAAGAAGATATGAAACAAATGTCCATTCTATGTTTATTCTGAAAAGGTGATCGACGTTAACTATTTGATCTAGGAGATTTCATTTTTTCGTTAGGCTTTTCGAAAACGTTAACAAATTTGTGTATGGTGTTTAGCAAGAATAATAACGTCGTGGCGTCTCAAACCGAGTCACGTTCTGGACAACAGTGTATATTATCAATACATTAAACTGTTCCACACTGAAACTGGGAATTATCATTTTTAAATCATTGATATCTTCATATAGACTAAAGAAAAGCTTTAAATAACGGTTATTCCAATATTGAAAATACTATATATACTCTTTGTCTTAATTAAGCATTCACAATTTCATCACACACTAGCTTCCTCAAAAACCTAGCCTGGTCACTCTCCATAATATGCTGCATTAATTTCTTAGTTTACTTACACTTAATCGTACTTCGTACACCGTAAGTACGGTTTAAGTCATTAGCCTTTGAATCCAAATGTCATTGATTCGAGCTTTGCTCGGGACAAACAGTGTTTAATTTATTTATTTTTTAAATTATAGTCTTATTATTTTAATGATGCTCTACAGTTACTTGGTTAAAATGTATGAATTTAAGGCATTAATAGACACACTTCAGAGATGCTGTACAGTTACTTGGTTAAAATGTATGAATTTAAGGCATTAATAGACACACTTCAAACATGCCTAAATCTTTGAACAAATCCAACTAAGTTTCGAAATTCACATCCATTCATGAATTCAACTGTTTGGTTGCGATAATGGTTTAATGAAAATAGCCATATTAAATCCGTTTCCAAATACAGTATTTCACAAACAGCGTCTTGCACATTTTCTTCATATAACCGACTTTGATTCATATCCTGTATTTTATGGCTATTATAACTCATCCATGTTACTCGGAACATGTTTTGTTTTTATATATTTAGTTCATTAGTATTACATTTGAATAACGTAATAACCGCTCGTCTATTTCGTGTTGGTGTCTTCTTTTACTTAAATGTTTTAACATAAGAAACACCAATACAATAATGAGTATTCTGACTGTTTTATAATTAATAACAGATAGTAGATCACAGAAAACAAATGCTTATTCAAACTATGTCAACGTTTTTCTCTTAATTGCAAGGTATGTTGAAATTCTGATAAGGACCTTTCTCAATACCGACCCTGTTGTTTCTTCTGGGAAGGGAAACGAGTTTAAACTTTGACCGAAAGCGATACAAGGTCAAAGTCACAGCGACGACATGCACATATCAAATACATTACTTATATTACAGACTGGAACAGGGGCACTAGGGGTAGCATCCCGAACTGCAGTCCTC